>JAYMSP010000896.1:0-39326 GCA_036897095.1 Plantago elongata | reverse complement strand
TACATTCAGAGACCTAAACAATCCTATACATGTTTAACTAGACTAACATACTAAGTGATTTCCTCTTACAATGTTCAAGTGAACCGGGAGTACTAGTCACCTTTCTGTACTAAAGATAAGTTACATAGTGATTGATCAAAATACTAAAAGATATTCCTAACAATTCCTACCATATATTGAACAAGTATATTAAGTAGTGTAATCTTTCCAGTTCTCTATATAAATAGCTGAAAATTAAAACAAAAAAATTATTTTATTATTTTGCGCGAGTGAAATTATTACGTGATAATATTGAGTCGAAGTTAGAATTTTAACGCCGAACGGATTCGATGTTAAAGTGAAATTTAGTAGTTTATTAATAAACAATAATAAAAATAATAAAATAAAAATTATTTGTTTTAATTTTTCTATGGCTCGAGTTCAACTCGAAAAGTGCCCAGGAATCGATTTTCCATTTTTTCGGATTTTATTTGTGAGTCGTTTGGAAGCCAGAAGGATCCAGTTATATATAATCGCAAAAGGACCGGATTACCCCTGACTTACTCTTCTCCTTCTTTTCCACAAAGGGGTATTTTGGTCATTTGGAGGTCATCTTCTTCCCCAAAACCGACGACACTGTCCGTTGCCAATTTCCCGTGCCCCAAATCGTTCAAGGCCGTGCCAATCACCCTTCCACCGCGCCATTATCGCCCCCCTCCCGTGCCAAATCCGTTAAAACCGTGCCAAACCCCACAGTCTCCCGTGCCAAAGCCATGCCAGTTCGCCCGTGACCAATTCGCCATTTTCACTCCTTCCATCTCCGTTCAAACAAAGCGGCGCCGCCATTACCAACTCACCCCGGACACGTGGCGAGAGGAACGGGAGCATGAGACACGCGTCGAGCAAAGGAAAGGAGGCGCCAGATGAGTCACCGCCACGTGGCGGATCCCGACGCCGGCCACCTCTCCTCCACCGCCTCTCCCCCGCCGCCTGCTCCCTATAAATACCGGCCTCCATTCCCTTTTCTCCTCCACACCACAGTTCACTCTTCTCGCTTTTTTTTCCTCTTCTGCTCCTCCGCTCGCAAACCAACTCCGACCACAATTCACCGCCGTGCTCCGGCCACCCGCCACCGGCACCACCAATGCCGAATATATTTCTCGGGATAGAGTCGTTTACTCGACCAAGTGTTCATGTAAGTGTCTCGATCGGATTTTTGATTATATTCGAATATCGAACGAGAAATTAATTAATAATTCCTCGCAGCCATGCCGCTCCGTCAACCCTGCCTCGACTACCGTCACGCTGCTCGTCGCCCGATGCTCACTCGGTTAGTGTTCTGTTACCCTCGTTTATTAGTGCTAATTATTGTTAGTTATCGTTAATTTACCGTTTACTTTTCGGATATTATCAGTTAGTTGGGAATTTAAATTATACTGTTTGTCTATCGACTTAGTAGAGTAGCTGGTGATATTAAATGCTGTAGTTGAATATAGTGTCGACTGGCCGTCGACTGTAGGATAATTGCCGTAGGCTGCGGACTGTTGTTGAGTTTGAATTAAACGGTATACTGTTGGATTGTGGGTAGACGTCGACTTGCCGTCGATTAGGGAATGGTGACATAATAATACTGTTGAGGGTATTGCACTGTTAAAACAGATATTGACTAGGTACCGTTAGAGGTTGGAATTATACTGAGACAGACTTGCCGTCAGTTGTCTGAATTTATCTGTTAGGAATAAAATACCGGATATAATATTAGAAAGTAAAATAAAATGTCATCTTGCCGGTTTTAAAAGGAATAAATAATTTTAGGGTTTGTTTAAGGATTAAAAGTCGGGTTTGCTAAATAAATGTCGGCTAGTTTAAACGTCGAAGATTTAATTAATTAAAGTGTTATAATAATTATAAAACTCGGATACTAAATTAATTCGTACGTCGTAAGATAATTTACTTAGACGTCGTCATAAAATATGGGGAAAGTATCGGAAGTCTTTTAAGTTACTTAGGTCGGGAATTGAGTAGTATTGTCTATTTGTTTATCAGGAATATTGGAGTCTCCTGACGTGCCAGAGATATAAGGTGAGTGATTACGAGCTTTCGGCATCCGGCCCTGGGAAAGTTTGCTATTGTTCATTCCTCGCATTTTCATATCCTGTATCTGTTCCTGTCTATATGCCTGCCTACCTGCCTGACTGTCTAACCTGATTGCGACTACTCGACGACAACCGACCGACTCAGACTCATGTGGTCGATTTAGATTTCTAAATGTATAAACGATAGATGACATGTACTTAGGAATACCTGACCTGTATTGGCATAACATTTTATTACCCCAATTGCTGATTAATACTGTACACCGAGTCCTGTCTGCTGATCCTGTTTGCCGATTTTGGATCCTAACTGTACACTGTAGATGACCTGTATTTAGAAATACCTACCTGTATTGACGTGACTCTTTATTGTTCCAGTTACTAAATGATAGTGTACTCCGAAAATTTTTACTATTCCGAAGTGATAGTGTACTTGAGTGATAGTGTACTCTGAATATATTTTATTGTCCCTGCCTCCTTAATCCTCATGAACTGCATTGCACGAAAACTGTTTTAAAAAGCAACCACACACTGTTTTCTTAAAACTGGAATCCGTTTCTTGAAGTGTTGCCGTGTAAACGGCTTGGATCTCTGATCCTGAAGTGTTGCCGTGCAAACGGCTTGGATCTCTGATCCTGAAGTGTTGTCGTGCAAACGGCTTCAATCTCTGATCCTGAAGTGTTGTCGTGTAAATGGCTTGGGTTACGACCCTGAAGTGTGTGATACTGGTTTCCCGAATCGCTAAAGTTTATGATCAGCGTGTTGTGTTGGTTTGTTGTATTGTTGCATTCATACGCATTTCATGCATGCTTGATTATCCTCACTGAGTCCTAGTGACTGACACTCTCCTTGTTTCAATAACTTTGCTTTCCCAGATTTTAAGCACACTGAGAGGACTGGGTAGAACAGACAGACGGACTTGATTGGAGCTGCAAAATATTAGTGTAAAAGTGTGTTTTTCTGTTTTGACTGATCCAATACTTTTGGGTTTGTAACGGATAATGTTTTGATATTTAAATATAAATGTTTTTGGAATATTCGCCACAACCCTTGACGTCTGAACCAGATCCAGGCTGCTACAGAGTGGTATCATAGCCCGGTTCAGACCAATAGGATTGTGACGCATTTCCAAGTACCAACTCCTAAATTATTTTCAAAAGTGGGGGAGGGGTGTGACACATAAGTATGCACTATTATTATCTATATGTTACTGACTTCGACAGATGAGCGACGAAGAGAGTCGTGATTGGGACAACGAGCGACACTTCGTTCAGTCCTGGGTCGATGAGGCCCATTCGGGAAGAATGCGTTCCCGACAGATGGCTGCACAGCTGGCAGCAGAAAGGAGGGCTCGTGCTCGAAGCCGAGAACGTCTCCGAGCGGTAGAGCACCGTATGCACGCCATCCAGAGCGAGATGGAATACGTGAGGGGTGAACTATCCCATATCGACCATACTCTGGAGAGCCCGTCAACTCCACCACCAGCGTTAGCCCAACCAATGCACCCAGCTCCCTCGGCTATCGTGGGAGGAGGCCTGAACATTGCTAGCCCAAGTGGCACCACTTCCGACAATCGTGGATACCGAGTGACAGCTCGGAAATCCACATACCATCAGCCTCCTCTAGTTCCGCAGTATGTATCCTCTGAAGAGGAAGATCCGTCTGAGGGTTCGAGACAAGACGGATACAGCTCAGATGACGAGGCGTCGACTTATTGATGCTAGAGGTCCCGAAGTTTTATGTGTTAATAGCTTTAATCTGTATTAGGAACTAAGTGTTGTACATAGGTGTGTACTGGTCAAGTAAGTTAGGAATAAATCGGTCAACTCGACCGGAAGTCCTGTAGGTATGTATTTAAAGAAGCTTTAGGAATAAATTGCTGGTTTGAACTTATTTACTCGTTATATCGTAGGCAACCTGAAAACCCTTAACTCAAGGAATAACATGTTCTAAGTTAAAACTTTTAGGGGATTAGGGTAAATGAAAAATGTTCTGTGGAATTTAAGTAGTAACCGCCTATTACTAACCGCGTTGCACACTTATCCGCATTTCAGACAGGAAAAAAATGTCTGAAGCTGATAGCCAGCAACCCGAAGCTCAGAAAGAGGAGTATACACCCCCACAGCCAATTTCCCCAAACCCGGAAGTAACCCCTCCAAACCCCGGAGAGGAAGAAACCAACGCTCAAGGGAGTATGCAAGAGATGTTGTCTTTCTGGACTTTCCTTACCCAACAGTGGCAGAACCATCAGCTACTAACTACTGCAAACCGATTTCCGGTCGTCCAGAGCGACGATCAAGTATTAGAGCGCTTTCTCAGGTTCAATCCCCCAGTATTCTTCGGGGAGATCGATGATAAAAAGGCAGAAGAGTTTCTGGCCCGATTAGATAAAATCTTTGATGTTCTGAGCTAATCAGAAGAACAAAAGGTTAAATATGCTACCTATCGGCTGGAGGAAGCCGCTAGGAACTGGTGGATGATAGAGAACCGAAGGTGGAAACAGGAAGGAACTCCATCGACCTGGAAAAAACTTCGTCCAGGAGTTCAATGACAAGTTTGTACCTGAAGTGATTCGAAACGCCCGCGAACGGGAGTTTCTGGAATTAATTCAAGGTGGTAAAAGTGTAAGTGAGTACGAAGTGGAATTTTTCTGCTTGATCCAGTACGCTCCCCATTATTGGGACGACGAGAAACGTAAGATCTGGAAATTTGTAGAAGGCCTAAGGCTGGACCTACGCAAGGCCTTAGTATCAGTGAACCATGTGAACTACATCAAAGTTGTAGAAAAGATTCTATAGGTAGAAGTCGAATTCAAGGAAATTCGGAAGCTGGAAGAAAAGCTTAGGAGGAATCGACCCGAGAATTCCTCATTTGTAAATAAACGGCCGATGGAAACCCGAGGTTCTGAGCAGTCCCGAGGAAACCCCCGTCCCCGGGTTGAGTCTGCTCCGAAGAACCAGTCAACAAGGAACCCCACTACAACTGCCTGCTCCTTTTGTGGGAAACCCGGCCACACCGAGACCCAGTGTTGGCTCAAGAATAAACGATGTCTAAAGTGCGGAAGCGATCAGCACCGTCTTCAGAATTAGAGCTAATTCCATCCCATATATTGCGCCTGCAATTGGGTCAGTTAGACTCACATTCCCCTCCATTCAATAACAACCGGATTTGAATTCGAATTCAAAACAGCCTCAACCCTATTTGCAATATCAGTCCCTATACTTTGAGATTGATCAGCTTCCTGTCGACGCCATGTAGAAGAGGTAGACTCCCGAGAAAACACTAGTCGTGGAGGTTTTCCACTAGACTTCAAACTGCCATTAACATATTTAGACCGATACACATTAGGCTGAGTACGCAGCCAATCTCCATAAGATAACTTGTCATCCGAGACATTGCCCATCGAGTCAACAATGTCCATGCAATCATGGCAGTCCTTGAATACGTAACTCCTGCCCCTCTTGTCCCTTAACTTGAATCATTCTCCTGATTGGTTTGGTAACATCAATCTGAACACAAAAACGTAATGTCGACCCAAGCAAACCTTTCACATGCCGAGTTATCCATACTCACAAACGTACCCATAGCACTGCCCAGTACCTCTGTTATACGCTGATGGACCATCATCACATGAACCCCACTAGCATGAACGAAAAACGCACACTCATTCAATGGAACCATCAGTGGGTCAGCATGAATCGAAAGGTGATTCAAAAATAACAAGGTTCTTGTCAAATGCCCACGGACCAAATCCCATCACTCATTTTTATCCACTTCACGTTAAAAAAGGATCAAAATGCGATCCTCCCCGACCTTCTGCATTTTACAAGACCTTGACAAGTTCCATACCACACCATAGTTCTCTCAAAGTATTCCAGATTGATAGCTTTCCTAGTCAAAACTCGGCCCACCAAACATAACTCATGATTAAACGAGGAGGTATTCCAAACATCAGCAGGTATCTCAAAACTCTCGCCTTCAACCTCCCTCAGATGCAATTTCTTGCCCATACCATCCACTAGACTCTCCATATTGAACAGTGACGAGAACCAGCAGACCAATGCGACAGAGAGACTATGAGAGAAGAGATCAAGAGAGCAACAAGAATTAGCCTGAAAAATAGACTACAAAAGAGATGAGAAAGCACCCAACACCAAAGTTGAGGGTAGGTTAAAAAGAAAGGAGGAAAGACACTGACAATTATTTAAGTAACTTAGGTTTTATAAATAAGAAAAGCAGAGCCGCAATACATAGACAACTCACAGACCGAATGAGAACAAAGAAATCCACGGAACACACAAAAAAAAAAACAAATTTGAGAGACCTCACCAAACACTCGGCATGATTCGGGGGTCGTTTGTCATACCGCTGGAGTGGCCATCTCCCAATTCAAATCGAACATTTTATACACAAAGAAGTTAAATTTTAATTGAAAAGGGCCATTGAAATTCTATTACAATCAGTTCAGTACATAAGGTAGGATAGAAACAATGAAAATTAATTGAGGCTCGTAGGGGGCAAGATCTCAATCTTCAGCAAGAAAGTGGAGCTCCCAAGGAGAGAGGTTTACAAATATAATACTATGTGATATAAATTGTGGGACAAAAGTCGAGGGGGTAAAAGTTCACAAAATACTACTATCATTTAGAAATTACACATTCCAATGCACGTGGTAATAAAATAAATTTACAATAACTAATAAATAACGAAAGACAAAAATAATATTCAATGTTCAATATGAGCCAGCTAAGGCCAACGGTTTTATTCATCGCGTATTCTTGTTTTGGTTGTGATGGAGAAATTTGTTTATCCTTATTACTTTATTCTCCTTTTTACTGGTGATGAATATTGATCCTCTCTTTTTCCTACAATTTTTCCTTTTTCTATTTCCTTACTTCTAATGATAATTGCAGATGGATAGACACCAGAACTCCAGAAGAGAACACTCGGAGAAATATCATTTACGAAGATATCTTTGTTAGTGATATGCTTAAAATTGAACTAATATTTTCATGTATATGTATAAACAGGAGCGGTTGCAAGTGTATGAATGGCAAAGCTATAGCACCACCCTTTCTCTAAAAAAATTTATTATTTTTTCAATATAGACCTACCCATATTTTCTTAAATTATACAATAAATAAGATGGTTTAAATAAGATTAGGTTATTTAATTCATAAGTTTATTAAAACATTAATTCATCCTCACTAATAAAAAATTATCATTTTTAATATTTATGAGGAAATAAAAATAATTTAAACCTACATACGATAAGATCATGGCTTCGCCCTTATGTATAAATATTTGAACAATATTAATAATGTATTACATGAATAGTTTATGATATATTTACGCATGTGTACATCATCAATACTTTTAAAATATCTCTATATATAATTTATAAAGTTTGTTGATGCAAAATTTTACAGTATTAATGAGAACTATTTGTTCTTTTTATTTACATATTAGTAGATAAACTTTAATGAGAGCCCGGAAAGTTCTAAGATTCCTAAATAAAAAGATTCAGTCGTACAATTAATATACAATAACACACAATTTACAAATACGTACACAAACATTCACAATTTACATGCAACGCCGCATAATTAGTATATAATATTGCAAGACTCTCATGACTCTCACAAAAACTTAGACTATCACAAACTTTTATAATATTATTAATGTTTTAAGAGTGTAGATTTTATATCATCTTAATTTATAGGTGAAATCTCTAATATTTTGTGTTATAGTAACAATAATGTTTGTCCGTCCTTTTTAGTTTCTTCATAAAATTGTTTTTTAGTGTATGACTATGTTCTCTTCAACTACAACAATCTTAGTTAAATTGAATTGAATTTTAGTACTTCCTCCTCCGTTCCAGAACAAATGTTAAATATTCCATTTATATATGTCCCACTACAAATGTATTCTTTCTATTTTTGTAGCATTTTAAACCCATTTACAATTCATGTGCATTTCCCTCAACATTTTACACCTCACATTAAACTTCGTGTTTAAAAGAAAATGGACATTTATGCTCTATTCTTTTTTTTTAAAACAATAAAGTTAACTCGAACCCCGACCTATTGGTTGGAAGTGAAGCGTCTTACCAACTGAGATGTGTTTCGTTGTTATTTATGCTCTATTCTCTTCAACTGAAATTTACTAAACTGAACTGAAGTATAGCATTTCAAATAGTATGTGGACCGGGATTTAATACTTTGACAACTACCACAACTCAACTATGTGTGTTGCCTACACTCTAAACTAGGAAGAGTATATTCAATACACCCTAAGGCTTCGACATAAACTTATATAAAACAGAAAGACAAAGGAGATAACCCACCGAGCCTCAAGGGGAAAGTATCCACTATATGAATGAACATATAATGAATAAAGGGTTACTACTCTAGCTTTATTCTAGGTATACAACTAGATGAAAAACAACCAAGTAGATGTAAGGAATGAACCGTACTAATCTAACTCTTTATCTCTGGACTAATCACTAAATAAAACTTGGAAAAGGTTGATGACAAAATACGTGCAACAACTATGCGGTAGGAATGGCTTGCTTGAAATACGTAGTTTTGTCTTCAATATAGTGCCCATTATATATAGACTCTCAAAGCCGACTTCATAGGGGCAGAATTCTATATTGACTTGTGTTATGATTCCTTTCAATCTTCGACTTCTTATTCGATCTCTTCTTATCCAGTCGATATACATTGTCCTTGTCCTTGCATAATTCGACTTGTAATCTCCTTTGACTTCTAAGATCTCTCATGTCTCGATTTCCTGTACACATTAGACATACATTACTATGGAACTTGTTATGTTAGTTGAATAAAGGTAAAAGCTATATTAGCACTAATCGAAGTCGAGTTCGATTAGGACTTGGAGTGTGAGTTATATATCAGTTTAGTCGATACACCAACATTGGTGTACTATGTACACTGGACAGTAAATTTTGTACACTCACAGAAAAACTCACACTTACATTCTCCCCCTTAGTTTTTGCCTTTCTTCACATCACAAACCTGTCAAAACAAGTGCAAGATACAAAATGCTCCTCCTTAATAAAGTAGATCATAGCATAGTTCGACACGAAACATAAAAGTTAGAATCCTACAGTTATTACAGACCAAAATACCACCAGGAACAAAACTCCCTGTCAAATAGTTCAAAATAAAACAAAACATAAAACAAGTAGGGTGTACTCAGTTCACCCCAAGCAACATGTTCCTCCTCTTGATCTGCTTGTCCTTCATTCTGCTCTCCTTCATGTTCTTCTCCCTGCACTTTTTGATTCACTCCCCCTTGATGTGATGAACGCAAAGACTCCACAGTAGCCCTCATCAACCGGAGACCCTCAATCTGTTGATCAATACTAGCAAGTTGAGCATGGAGTATCTCCCTTGGTATAATCACTGAACCATTCTCATCAACAGTGTTGTTGGCCGCATCAAACCATGACAAATCAGGTGTATGAGGTTCACCAATGAATGCAGGGTGAATCATGTATTCTCCAATGTCAACCAACTCATCCTTTTGCTTCGGCACAAAGCCTTGAGAGATCAAGATTCTATATATCAAGGAAGGATATGGGGTATGGTCGAGTTACCCTTTCCCATAACACTTGCCATATGCCCGAATATGCGCGCCCCAGATCAAATGGTATACCCAGCTTCAGCATGTAGACCAAGGTAGCAATTTCCCAAGTAGCAGTGGCCACATTTAAAGTGGGAAGCCAGTTTGTAGCCGCCAAATGATACAGGATTACACTGAGAGATGTGATCCTTAACAATGGAGGTTTAGCCCTTGGCAGCCACTGGGTCATCTTTCCCCCAGTCAATTCTTTGAGCACATCATCCTTGTTGAGTGGTGTATCGGGTACACTCTCAGCAGGCCAACCACATATTTGATTGATTATGGCCGATGTCACATTGTATATCTTCTTGCATAGATACACCTTCCCATACATAGCAGACTCAACATCATCAAACTTCTCCCCCATATTACAGTAAAACTCTCGGATAACATCAGGGACATAGGACTCAGGGACACCACAATAGTAAGCAGGTTTCTAACTTCTAAAAATTGATAAACCCTATGTATTTTGAATTTCGGAACCCACAAAACCTTCTTAGGCAACACACTTTTATCCTCAAACTGATAGAAAGACTCACGCATATCCTTGGTATATAATTTGTCATCATAAGCACGAGTCACAAAAAGTGGAAGGTTACTTGCAGGTGGTTGGGAAGGTGGTGTAGAGGCTTTACCCTTGTCTCTGGCTCTGGTGGAGCGAGTAGAAGGAGATGTAGTAGAAGTTGGTATAGCCTCTGCACTTGTCTCTGCCCGGGTCTTACGCCGGGACCTAGTGCGGATGAAACGAAAAAGGGTTTCATCAGAATCCACCTCATCAAGATTGACAACCTCAGTAGCAGTTGGATCTTCTGTAGGAACTTCAGGTGCAACTTCTGTAAGTGGGGGTGTGTCCTCAACACCCTCTTGATCAGTTAGCGGGAGTTCAGACTCACCGTCCACATTTTAAGCAGGTGGACTCACATGCTCATGGGATGATGCAGCTGTCTCAGTTGGCAGAGAGGAACTCCTCTCTGGAGTCGGAGCTGCTGCAATTGGGGATGGGGAGGTTTCTGGTGGCGTCGGGGAATCCACGGTAGTGGTGGTGGCCGATGATTGAAGAGAAGCTCCAATTTTCACCATGTTAGTCTCATTGTCGGTTTCAGACATAAGAATTATTGTCTTGTGAGGAACTCGGGCCGGTGTAGTCGTTCGTGTGTGAGTGCCCAATATCTTGAACCAAGGTGTCCGTCGACTGGAAGACCACTATCGAAAGTGGCAATGCACCTGTCGGATCGACCGGTGCTACATTGTTGATGGGTGTGGGGTTGGGCACTAGGGTTTCAGCCGAGCGAGGAAGTTTTTTAGTGGGGATAGGTGAGGTATTAAGTTTTCTCTTCACTGGTCGACAAGGAGTCATTGTATGAGATCGATTTTTGTTGGAGCGAAAATTATGTGTACTGGGGAAATTGAGTGAGGAGAGGAGTTAATGGGGAAATCGGAAGGTGAAGCGACGGGTATTAGAAGGAGGTGTAGGAGAGACACGTATGAAGTTGTAGCTGGGTTAGTGGGAAAGTAGAGGAGTGGGAAGTGTGCCATTGATTACTTGGGGTGTAACCGAAACATCCTAACAATAGTCATTAGTATAATCGGAACACCAAAACAAATACTTTTTGAAAACCTTTGTTGTGGAAAAAAATTGTAAAAGAACAAATTATTTTCCAAAAGAAATTTGCAAACAATATATATTATTGTAAACAAGAGCAAAGAAAACAGAGAGTAGGGAATATACACAATGGAAAAGATGTAAAAACTTAATTGATAATCCTATGTCATGGTACAACAAGACTTTGAAAAGGCACACAAACATAGAACTTACCCATTGTAGCAATCCCAAGGCTATATATTCTAACACTCACCATCCCGCACATAACCCATGCATATGCAAACCAACTAGTCAACCATAAGTAAGTGTAACTCAACCATATACCGGGTGTAGTGGCGACACTCACTCCTAATCAGCTCTCAAAAAATCAAACATTGACTTATCAAATTTCCACAGAAAAATAGAACATGCATAGAGGGACAGAAGATATAGAAAATGTATGTAGTTGTGCTAAGGAGGCATGTGTCATGAAAACACAAAATATCAATCAAGCACTTTTTATTGTCCTAACCTTGTCAACAAGAAAGTAATGCAATGGTTGTTGGTGTAAACAAAACATGTTTGTATGTTGAAAAGGACACCCATTGAATGGAAGCAACTGGAGCCCCTACCACCCCAACAATATCACTAATCATTAGCTCAGTGAACCGGGTGTGCACATAGGACTGAATGTAGGCAGCATGAACCCCATACACCCCAGTATCCTAATGCATACACATTTGCCGGCTCACCTTTATAGAAGCCACCTCAAGTACACCAATCGCACCGAATGCTGGCAACCGGATTCCTAAGCACCCCCAGCATAACTGATGATTGTGTTTAGTGATCCCGAACAACCAAAAAGGAACAAAAAAAAGACAAGGAACGTTTTGTTAGACTCAAAAGCAATCAAGGTTCATTGGACCCACAGCCTCTCTAGGGTGTACTGCACACACGATAAGAAATTTTTTGAATTTTGCTAAAAGGAGATAAGTAGAATCACAGAGAGATCATATGCGAGTAATCAGCAAGTAACTGTGGGCAGACACCGTACTGGTCAAGAGAGACACAAGCAACTCATGATTAAACAAGAACAGATAGGCATACAAGAATCATACAGGGTATACACCACATGCAGTACAGGTGTGTTCCAGTGGTGCTGCGGACACACCCAAGGGTCGATTGTCTTTTAGAGTGCACATCTCGAGAGATTTACTCATACTGTAAAACCTCTTGGCATCTAAGGGTTTGGTGAATATGTCAGCTAACTGATGTGTGGTTTCAATATGTTGGATATCAATCAGCTCTGAGTCAACCAAATCCCGAAGGAAGTGATGACGGATGTCAATATGCTTGGTTCAAGAGTGTTGAAATGGGTTTTTGGATATGTTTATAGCACTCAAATTATCATAAAACACAATTAAAGTATTGCTTTGTAGACCATAATCATGCAACATTTATTTTAACCACACGAATTGGGTGACACAACCACTAGCAACTATATACTCGGATTCAACAGTGGATAGAGATACACAGCTCTGTTTCTTACTGTACCATGACACAAAGTTATTATCTAAGTAAAAACATCCCCCACTGGTGGATTTTCGATCATCTAGGTCTCCTGCCCAATTAGAGTCACTAAATCCTACCATGTTTGAATTGGTGTCCCGAGTATACCATATGCCCAAATTAGGAGTTCCAGACACATACCTGAGTATTCTTTTGACTGCAACCAGGGGAGATGTTCGAGGGTTGACTTGGTATCTGGCACACACACACGACATACATGATATCAGGGCAGGTGACAGACAGATATAGTAGGCTTCCAATCATCGACCTGTAGAGGGTGACGTCAACACACTCCCCTTCATCATCTTTGGAAATTTTGATGCTAGAGGACATAGGTGTTTTACTGGGTTTTGCTGATTTCAATCCAAACCTTTCTACTAGATTCTGAGCATATTTTTCTTGTGACAGGAACATACCATTATCTCTTTGCTTTACTTGCAAACCTAAGAAGAATGAGAGTTCTCTATCATGCTCATCTCAAAGGTACCTGTCATGTTAGCAACAAAACTTGTCCAGAAGAGATTCGTTAGTTGAATCAAACACTATGTCATCAACATAAATTTGGGCAACACACACATCCTTTTGTCCTTTGAGAATAAACAGTGTCCTATCCCCTTCACAATGAAAGAAACCTAACTGTAACAGAAACTCAGAAAGTCTATCATACCATGCCCTAGGAGTTTGTTATAGACCATATAGAGCTTTGTCAAGTTTTTACACATACTGTGGGTAAAAGGGGTCCACAAATCCTTTGGGTTGTTCTACAAAGACCTCTTTATCAATGAAACCATTTAAAAATGCAGCTTTAACATCCATTTGATAGAGAGTAATATGTAAATGACATGCAATGCAAGTGGAAGTCTATAGATTCAAGTCTAGCTACAGGTGCAAAGGTCTCATCAAAGTCAACTCCTTCTACCTGTATAAATCCTTGAGCAACTAGACGTGCTTTGTTACGAACAATGACACCATTTTCATCACTTTTGTTCTTAAAGATCCACTTAGTACCCATAACATTGATTCTAGGGGAACGGGGAACAAGATTCCAAACTTTATTTTTGGTGAATTGTAATAGTTCTTCTTGCATGACATTGATCCAGTGAACTTCTTTTAGCGCTTGAGTCACATTCTTAGGTTCTACACTAGAGACAAAGCAAGAGGTACGAAGCTGGGCACACATAGTATCTGTACATATGTGTGAATTTACCATCATTTTGTAGTCTACTCGTGGTTTATTCCGAGTTTTGACTCCAATAGACAGCTCTCCTATGATTTGAGTGGATGGGTTGACATTGCGGATTCTGGACGGAGGATCACGCTGAGCATTGTCTCCAGTAAGATGTTCTTCCAGTTCAGATTCATCTCTTGGTGATACAGGCGGTGTATCGACTACACCTGGGGTGGGGGTGAGTTGAGTGTATTTCTCCTGTGTCTAATCCATGATCTGTATTTTTTGGATCATCTCTAGGAGCTTCCTGGACAGGAATATCTGTAGGTGGAGGTGTGGAATCATGTTCCTATGATTGAGTCTAATCGGGAAATATCATCTATGCAGGCTGTTCCTCTAAGGTTGTATCAGATACACCGTCATTGTCCACCTGTTTTTCTGCAGCACTAGGAAAATCATCAAACACAATATTGACTGACTCCATCATAGTTCTGTGTATAGGGTTGAAGATCTTATATGCATGACTGTTAGTGGAGTAGCCTACAAAAATTCCTTTGTCGCTTTTTGAATCAAACTTCCCTAGCTTATCTTTATCATTTAGTATGTAGCAAGTACACCCAAACACACGAAGATGAGCAAGGTTAGGTTTTTTTTTATCATTTAGGATTTCATAAGGAGTTTTTGTTGTTCCACCTCTGAGATATGCCCTGTTTATTAAGTAATATGTAGTGTTTAAAGCTTCAGCCCAAAGACGTTTTGGTACATGCATAGAATTTAGTATAACTCTAGCCATCTCTTGGAGTGTCCTATTTTTCCTCTCAGCTATCCCATTATGTTGGGGAGTTTTAGGGGTTGAGTATTCATGAAAAATACCATGTTCATCACAATAATCAGAAAACGATTGATTTTCAAATTCTTTACCATTATCAGATCTAATGCGAAGAACAGATGAGCCATAAGAGTTAATTAAGAAATCTAGCATGCAATGTCTTGAATACACCAAAGGTTTCATATTTTTATTTTAAGAAATTAATCTAAGTGTAACGAGAAAAATCATCAACAATCACATATGCGTACCTTTTGAAACCAAAACTATCGACCTCAACTGGACCCATGAGATCCATGTGGAGGAGTTAGAAGCACTTACTTGTGCAACCATGTTGACCATCAGTTAGAACTGGGTTGTGAGGAGCTTTGGTCTGCTTCCCCTTGAGACAATCTTCACATAGAATCTTTCATGGATTAGCTAGCTTTGGAATTCCTCTGACGGCTTGTGTCTTGACAAGTTTCTCTAGGTTCCTGTAATTAACATGACCAAGTATTTTGTGCCATAGTACAGAGTCATCAAGTTTAACTTGATTGCACTGTTCTTGGTGATCCACAAGATAGCAATTATCCTTTGAACGTGTACCTATCATGACATACCGATTTCCAGAATCGAAAACTTCATAAGTTTTCTTGCTAAATAAGACCATAAGATCATCATCACAAAGTTGACTAATACTAATTAGATTAGCCATTAGTCCTTCTACCAACAGAACACCCTTAAGTGGAGGTAGTCTACTAATGTCTAAAGCACCTTTACCAATAATTCTTCCTTTTGTTCCACCACCATAGGTAATAGTACCTGTAGATAGTTTAACAAAATTCTTCAAATTTGATTTTGTGTCAGTCATGTGACGGGAACATCCACTATCAAAGTACCAAGCACCTGTAGAGTTAGCTTTAACAACAGTGAATACAACATTATTCATGACTTTGTTCTTGATCATCCAAGCCTGATGTGTGTCCTTCCTTTTAGAAGTTCTGGAGACAGGTATACTGACTTCACTCTGCTTTGGTATGGCAGGTATAGTCAGAACACTGTCTTGACTTCTTTTGCTGGCAGAGGTTGTTTTCAACACACCTACTATCGAACCTTTTACATGTGTGGTTAGTGAAGTACCATTGACACTAGAAGAGATACTAGTGCATTCAGGAGATATAGAGTCGGCACTCTTATTATCAGTATTCGGTACATGCTTAGTGTTTCCTTTCTTTTTAGCTAATTTCAGACAATATGATTTAATATGACCTGTTTTATGACATTGATCACACACAAAAAAATTCTTTTTAAGTTTCTCATCATCAGAATCAGAATTCTTAGCTTTCACAAATATCGGGCCAAGAGGAAACATAGAGGCAGTCTTATCAGCAGGTTTAGAATATCCAAGACCAGTGGTACCATCATTAGCTATAAATAAGATTTCATCAAGTTTAGAGGATCCAGCATTAAGCTTAGCAAAAGTAAGTTCAGCTTTGTCTAACCTGGATTGTACCTTTTCAAGTTCACTCTCTTTTTGGGTAAAAGTAACTTCAAGTCGGCTGATGGTGTCTCGAAGATACTGGTTTTCTTCTTTGAAATACGCTTCTCTTTTCAGGACTTTCTTCTATTGAATTAGCACGTCTACATAGATGAATTTTAGTTCATCCATAATTTCCTTTTCATGTGCTTCATCTATGTCTGGAGAGTCACCTGTATCACGATCAGTGGTACCTAACAAGTAACGTACATCAGGGTTATCTGAGTCTTGGACATCACTGTAGGTGTTGTCAGCATACTCAGAGTCAGAAAAATCTATGTACAAAGAATTATTCCTGAGTGTCCTCAATGTCGTCAGTACACCAATCTTCATAAGCTTCTTCTATGTGCACAAAAGAGTGTAATGTAGATGTCTCATGTTCGTCTTCTTCAGTGGAAGTTTCCTCCTCAGTACCTGAATCACTAGACACACAAACCCAACAGGCATTCCTCTCTTTCGAAGGGTGCTAGCACATTCACTAGCACAGTGACCATACCCTTCACATGCAAAACACTTCTTCTTCTTGAGTTTCTCAGCTTCTTCAACCGTTGGTTGTTTATAGGTCTATTTGACTAAAGATTTGGAGGGATTGTTGCTCGAACTGCCTTTGAACTTGTCTTTTAGGCTACTATTTTAAAAACGTTTAAGAACAATGTTTAAATATCAATGGCTTCCTCAGTATCAGGTTCATTATCAACAGAGGTAGTTTGAATAACTATACCGGATTCACTTTTATCCTTATTCGTTTTAAGACCAGGGGGTGGGTTTTCCATAGACATCTCATAATTTAATAAAATATTCATTAATGCTTGAAAATTCATAGTAGCCAAGTTATAAGGAGTTTGAATAGCAGTCCTCTTCATCTCATATCTCCTAGAATACTACGAACAACCTTATAAACTAATTGTTTATTAGAGTAAGGTTCACCTAGTATTTGACTCTCATTGGATATATTCATTAGTTTCTCAAAGTACTCAGTGATGTTTTCATCCTCACCCATTCTAAGATTCTCAAATTTGCTTGCTAACATATGATATTTAGACTCCTTAACGATTTCATCACCTTCACAATGGTTTTGGAGTATATCCCATGCACTCTTAGCAGTAGTACATGTTTCAACTAATTTAAACATGTGATGATTAACATGAGCAAAAATAGAATTGAGAGCTTTTTCATGAAAAGTGGATTCAGTTACCTCGTTAGTCGTGATTGAAATAGTATGTGGACCGGAATTTAATACTTTGACAACTACCACAACTCAACTATGTGTATTGCATACACTCTAACTCAGTAAACTGGGAAGAGTATATTCAATACACCCAAAGGCTTCAACATAAACTTACATAAAACAGAAAGACATCAGAGATAAACTAGAACACGATATAAGTTTCTAGCAGGTTATCTATGTCGATAACCCACCGAGCCTCAAGGCGAAAGTATCCACTATATGAATAAACATATAATGAATACAAAGTTACTAATCTAGCTCTATTCTAGGAATACAACTAGTTGAAAAACAATCAAGTAGATGTAAGGAATGAACAGTACTAATCTAGCTCTTAATATATGGACTAATCACTAGATAAAACTTGGAAAAGGTTGAATGACAAAATACATACAACAACTATGTGGTAGGAATGACTTGTTTGAAACACGTAGTTTTGTCTTCAATATAGATGCCATTTATATAGATTCTCGAAGCCGACTTCATAGGGGCAGAATTCTACATTGACTTGTGTTATGATTCTTGTCAATCTTTCTTCTTATCCAGTCGATATACATTGTCCTCGTCCTAGCATATTTCGACTTGTAATCTCCTATGACTTCTAAGACCTCTCATGTCTCGATTTCATGCATACAATAGAGATACACTACTATGAAACTTGTTATGTTAGTTAAATAAAGGTAAAAATTATATTAGCACTAATCGAAGTCGAGTTCGATTAGGACTTGGAGTGTGAGTTATATATCCAGTATAGTCGATACACCAATGTTGGTGTACTAAGTACACTGGACAGTAAATTCTGAAGTGTAACTAGTACACTCACAGAAAAACCAACACTTACAGTATTAATTATAACCAAGCAGAGCCGAACTAACTGAACTGAATTAAATTGAAATGAAGTAGTTTTCAGTTGAATAGAATAAAGTTTTATTTTTGGAGTAAATAATATAAAAGCGGAACTGAACTGAACAAAACGACATTGCACTGAACTCAACGAACAATCCTTGCACCATCTCCACCTGGGGGTCCCTCACCTGCTGCTTGATGATATTACTAACTTGCTTCAAAGTTTTCAAGATCATCAAATTTTGGTTGCATATAGGGAAAGTAATCGTTCGGCTGATAGTTTGGCTAAGTTTGGATGTGATCTTCAATCTGCTCAGGTTCTCGCTTCTGCTTGTCTTCAAGGTGCTACTCAACAAGGTTCTCTTCCATGGTTAATTTGGTCCAGTTGCCCGTCTTGGCTCCATCAGTTGATCAGTAGTGATAAGCTCGATTCCGTTTCTCGTGTAAATTATGTAGTTAATTCGACTGTATGATGATCTTGTAAACGTTTTTGGTATTATAGTACTTTCTCTGGTCCAATAAAAACTTCCTAACTTTTCTTATTTAGAGTAACATTACAAATTTCCTACCTCAAAATAGGAAACTTTTTATCTCACCCATTAATTATTTCTCTTTCCTACTTTATCATAACTTTCTTCTTTCTCTCAAATACTTCATTAATCACTTATTATTTTGTCAACATAATATTTCATATAAATTAATATATAATAATTATTTTTTAATTGAAGAAAAATTAATATTCTAAAAAGTTCTTAAAAGAAGGAGGAGGTATATTTTAGTTTGAAAAGAAAATCCTCCCCCATTTTAAACAAACAGATGAGAGCAAGCACTCAACGAGAGTCGCAGTCAAAAAGAAGAAAATGATAACAGATTTGATGGGTTAGCAAAGCATGATAAATACAACTTGCAACTTTTTCCCTGTGCAGCTCATGTACTACTAGACTAGTCTACTACTACATTTCTTTCTTCTTACCCAACAAACACAACACACCTCTATTTCTCCACTGCAACTGTCAGCTAACTTCATCAAGGTAACTTCTTTTTCTGCTCCTTTCCATTCGCTAATCATTTCTTCCTCAAAAGGGTTTTCTTTATTTTGCTGATTGCTGTCCTCCTGCTACTAAAGCTCGGTTCTTTCTGATGTATCGATCTTCTTGAATTGCTGTGATGCGATAATTGACATTGTTCAAAGCAATTTTTTTGTCGTTATATTTGAAAACGAATTGGGAATGAGATTTGATTGACTGTGAACTGGTAATTCTGCTTCTAGGGGTACTTTGAACTTGATTTTATTAGAATCATTATGGCTTGGTGAAAGAAATTGACACTCCACTTGATTGTCAATTAGTGGGAATTTCGTTTACTTTCTCAAGGTGGGGCGGTATGAATTTTCAGCAATTGAGTTGTTGAAGTTGCGGGTATGTTTGTTAGAGAAATTGTTACTTCTCATCATTTATCTAGGTAGATCTGACCATTCACTTGAGAATTGTTGCTCGAAAGATGACCATCTTTATGAAGTTGTGCTTGCTTCAAAATTATGTTACCGCAATGTGAACGATATATAGGCCATCTCCATGTCGTTGATTCTGCAGCAATGTGGCGTGGCGGAAGTTCTTAAGTTACTTCGACTACCTGTTTCGATAGTAGCTTGTTTGAGCGTTCTGTTACCCGCATTGTGAATGATAGTATACTAAGGCCATCTCACCTAGTCTGGCTGATTGTGCATCGATGGATAGATATTCCATTTCTTTGGCTTTTTGTTTCAATAATAGCTGCTGCTTTCAAATTGTAAACCTTTGCTGAACTTTGATATATGAAGTTGCAACTGCAGTTGGTTTGAAATATGCAGCTCATCATCTATACTTTTTTTAACCTTTTGTTCTGACAGATTGGAGTTCGTTAGTGACTTTACCTAATAACGGAGTCAGAGTGTTATCCACACTGTCTGAATTGTTTGACAGAGTTGTATCTTTCGAAATGTTTGTGCATGTAAAAGGGATGCAAATCTATTATCTCTCAGTGATAGTGCAGAAAAGTGTTCTAACTTGATATCCATAGATTCATCTGATATTGGAGATGGGGATGCTTTTTGGAATCTTAGCTTTGGCACTGTTAAATTCTTTCGTCTCTCCTGATCCACAAGGTATTACTCTTACAATAATACTATAAGCAATTATGACCTATAGATCATGTCTATCTATTCTTGTATCCTCTAGAGGCTAGAAACTGTTAGCAGCCTAGTGATTACGGCGACCACAGTGATCGGATTTGATTAGCATTAGCCAGTATAATCCGCTTACACATCCGATGCTAAAGGAGAATAGAAGATATCATACTTACTTAAAACTTCTTTACAGGTCCTGTGTGGTTGAGGTTGAGTAGTATCATATATTTATAAGAACTAAGAAATTGTGAGTTGAGTATATTCATCTTTCTTGATTTAAAAAATGATAGATAAGAAAGTGACCAACTTTAGAGAAAAAAGGAAAAAAGAAATGGATGTCTCAAACTTCTCAATTGCTGAGTTGGAATTCTTCCTTTTATTAAAATTCTGTGTAACCGGTAACGTATGGGCGTATTGGCTGTAAGAATGAAATGATATTGGAGTATTGTTCTAATTTAAATAGTATTGTCTCCTCTGATGTATTTACCTTACCACATGGAAGCTTATGGGCATTTAAAAAATGATTACTATGGTTCGGATATTTTGATGACCTTTATTTACATTTGTTAATAAGTAACATGCATACATTGATGTTGCTAAGTAATTAGTGTAAACTCATATTGACTGGACTTTTCAGGAGAGGCTCTGTATGCTTTGTGGAATTCGCTTAATGCCTCCAGTCAGCTCCCAAATTGGAATCCTGATCAAGTTAGCCCTTGTACTTGGTCCAGAGTAACATGTGACAGCAGCAATGTCAATGTAACAGCATTGTAGGGATCTTTTTTGTTTATTTATTTGTATTTTGTTGTTTTATATTTTTAGCAATTAAATTATTTATTCAAATGGGATTAGTTGTATGTTTTAGTCACATTCCTCTATGGCTTCCCATTGCTTATTTTCGATGTTACATGTCTGGTCCTCTGCTCGGGTGATGTTTCTCACAAATGCTTTTCTACCAGGACTTTGTCTAATATGGGACTTTCTGGAGTTCTGTCACCAAGGATAGGGATCTTGAACATGTTGACATCACTGTAAGTTTCGTAAATCGTAATAGCTGCAATTTTAAGTCATTTTGCAAATATTAAATGAACTAGAATGTGCGTGTCACACGTTTATTCCTGGACATATTTCTCTATTTTAGTGTGCGTCAATACGGTATTAAGGAATCAAAACTGATCAAGTTTTGAAGTTACAGAAACACTCACTATATATATGTGTGTACAGATTAAATAGTTTCATCTCGTTCGCCACCAAGTTCAATTTGTCTGTTAGGCTTGTTCATCTGTATGAAGCACCAATACGAAAACGGTACGAGTACGAAAAAGGATAAAACTCAAAATATTTAAGTGCGAAGACATAAAAAATACATTGTTGTTTCATACATATTATTATCTTTTAATATATACCATGAGTAGGAAAACCAAACGAGATAGTAACTATCATAAGACCCTATACACCAATCTTGATACTCATCAAGAAATTAGTAAAGAAAACAATACATTAATAAGGAAAACAGAAATATAAATAAGGAAAAAAAGAGAATTATAAATAAAAATAAATAAATAAATATGTATTTCAGTAGTATTCGCAAGTATGCATGTGCCATACTCATACGTATTTCATATGCATACAGTAATGGAAAAAGTACGTGTGCTTCATACTAGTCAGCAACCAACAAATCATAAACAGATCCCGAGAACCTGTAATAATATCTTAACCATTCCAGAAACAAGTTGATCCTGTCATAAGCTTCCCGTCTGGAGTAAAAACACATTATCATTTCAACATCTTCATTATAACTAAAACGGACTCCACCTCTTAACATCCTCTCAGCTGAGCACTCCACATCATCCAGTCGATCAGTATCTGCTTACTTTTGTATAATTGAAGAATAGACCAGTGAAATGACATCTTAGATTTGGTTGGAATTTGATAAACCTGCTAGTAAATTTTCTAGCTCTTGTATAAGTCACAGCTTTCCTTTAAAAAAAACCAGCTTATGGTAAATAATCACTAACTTAAGAAACCTATATCTAATTTACCAGAACTCTTCCGCTGACAATACATCAAGAGCATATCATGCAAAATAATAGCATTAGGCTTTCTTTCATCTAACGTCATTTGTTGGTAGCATTTCCAGCGTGCTCAAAATTCCTTGATTTGAGACAGCAGAAAATGACAAGATTACAGGTTTGAGCATTGGGAGAATATGAAACAGCAGAATATGACTAGACCATAATCATCTTGAACAATCCTGCTTTGTTTTTGCAATTTCTCTAATTTCCATTCTATAACTTGGATAGACACCAGTGTTATTTTAATCAACTTTGTCACCATGAATCATTAGTTACTCCCTCCGTCCCATTAGACTCTCTACGTTTCCAATTGGCAAACTATATATCATATCTTCATTAGTAGCCAGTGGGTCCTTCCACTAAACCAAAAAAGGCATATACATCCTAAACCCGAGCCAGAAGTTGCTGGAGATTGAACTGGGGACGTCGGTAGTTTTGGGCCGTAAATTTGTCCACGGACTAGTTCATGCGCCAGTTAGGACCTATCATTATACTTTAATAATTGAAGAATCTAGATTCTTCTGGTGCACATTTCATTATGGTCAACCTAAAACACCTTTTAAGTGAATCGGACAATCGGTGATCCAGTGAACTTATTGAGCAGTGAACTGATAGAAGTGAACCGATGAACTGATCAAGTGGTTAGTGTATTTTAGTGGAATCATTTTGGAAGTTAACAAGTGAATATAGTGTGTGGATGAGCATTTTCACCATTTCACTCTGCTACTTCAGTGATGAGTGATCCACTTCCGCATGAACAAAGTTGGAATTAATTGAATTTTTTTTGTAGGGTGACCAGGATGAAAAAGAGTACACTCTAGACTAATGACCTATTTGTAAACTTGAGTTATCTTTAGGCATTCTATGATGTGGATCTTTACTTTTCAATTCAGCCAACTGCAAGGAAATAACATAACGGGTAGGATACCCCAGGAGTTTGGGAATTTGACGAGCATGGTGAATTTGAATCTGGAAAATAACCGTTTAACAGGCGAAATTCCGTCTTCGTTGGGAAACCTCAAGCAGCTTAAATACTTGTAAGATTGAAGCATGGTTTTATTATCAATTTATTCCTTTGTTTCTCTTATCAACAGTAAAAGACCTTTTCCATGTTCACAGGGTTTTGAATCAAAACAATCTCTCTGGATCTATTCCTGGATCACTTACAAGTCTTCCGGTTCTGGAGAACCTGTAAGAGCTGTATCATTTCAATGTGTCAGATTATTTGTCTTTTGGCTATGTAGCATTGACCCAACCTTTTTGCAGCCAGCTAGGTTCGAACAACCTAAGTGATACAATACCCAAGCAGTTATTTCAGATAAGTAATTACAAGTATGGCCCGTTTCCATCTTGACTATGTATGTATTTTTGGTCCACATGTTTAAGGCTATATGCATTAACACATTTAATGCATTTGTGAAGTTTTAGGAGATTAGATACAATCTCTCTTTATTGATCTTTAAGTTTCTTCTTTCAGTTTTACGGACAACAATTTGGATTGTGGAGGCCGTTATCCTCACCGTTGTGTATCTGATAATGGAGGTAGGTGTAATATGAAAACTCTGTAATTCTCATTGCCGATGTCTAATTGAGAAAGGTGCCAGAGTTTTAGTAGACTTGTATATAGAGAAAGTACAGAAACCCCAGCTTGCTCCAGATTCCAGACCCCAATCTACATGTTTTTATCACTTGGTGGATCCCCTCATGGTTTGAATGAACTTGCACCAAAGCCTTTCCTTTCCAAATTTCTAATGTCTCGCACAAATAGTATACTACCCAAATCTTGATGTATATAAATTTTGTACTGAATTTTTAAAATATGTGGTGATTATGTACAGTAAAACTAATATAAGTGGATGTGCTGCAAGTTGCACGTGTCGTAAATGGACTGATATGAGATTATCCCACCTGAATATACCCAATTTCCCCCCTGGATAATTTGCTTTAAAGGTCACCAAATGTGGACATAAGAAGTCTTTGATATTTTCTTGCCAGGCAATTCGAAGAAACCTAAGACTGGTATGATAGCTGGGATTATTGGAGCACTCATAGTGATTCTTGTTCTTAGCGGGCTGTTACTGTTATTTTTGTGGAAGGGAAAGCATAAAGGATACAGGCGTGAAGTTTTTGTTGATGTTGCAGGTTTGTTCCCCTTAAGCACCAATTCCATATTATAAAACAGGAATTTTATGACCTGAATAGGTAATATACGCATACCTCTCTCAGAGTCTGTGCATGTTGTTTATCCCCGAAAGTTTAAAAATCACAGCAAACATCTTGACAAGGTATATGTCATGATTTCACGGGGACGCAAGAAAGAAAAAATAGTGCACTCAAACTTAATACTCTATTTAATAGGCATACCTGTTCTTTTGGTGTCAGCAGCAAATAAACCAAATTGGCAATAGAAACTTATAGATGTGGTCCAGGCACCATCTTTTATACGACAAAGGATCTTCATATACTATGCCAGCTAAATTGATGGCATTTCCATTTATTCAATATTTAATAACTACTTTTTGGCACGGTCTTTATCATATATCAGCGTAAACGCATGTCTAACAACTTGATAAGAAAACTGGATCTCCAAATTGACTATCTTCTCATCTTGCTTCAAAATTGTTAACACTTAGGTGAAGTTGACCGGAGAATTGAGTTTGGTCAGTTGAAGAGATTTGCTTGGAGAGAATTGCAACTTGCTACAGAGAGTTTTAGCGAGAAGAATGTCCTTGGACAGGGTGGATTCGGGAAGGTTTATAAAGGAGTGCTTGCTGATAACACCAAGGTTGCTGTTAAACGATTAACCGATTTTGAGAGTCCTGGTGGAGATAAAGCATTCCAGAGAGAAGTTGAGATGATTAGTGTGGCTGTGCACAGAAACCTTTTAAAGCTCATTGGTTTTTGTACTACCCCAACTGAACGCCTTCTAGTTTACCCTTTTATGCAAAACTTAAGTGTCGCTTCTCGACTTCGAGGTATTAACTTGTACTTGAACCAAAAATAGTTATGCTGATGATATTTTCTTTCAATTATGATTTCTGACATGCAGAGTTTTAGATGTACATGTTCAATTTTACTTGGATCCTGAGATTCATTCTTTTTTATACCGTATACTGTGAAATTGATTTCAAGTACAGTTTTCTTTGGTGCTTTAGAAATGATCAATGGGTTCACTTAAGAAAAAGAGTTTAGGGTATTTAATCTACACATAACACATCACATCCATAGTTTTATCATTGGAGATGCCCCTCTTGTACTTTCTACAGTAGGTAGAACTACCTCCTGTGTTTATATTTCCTGGAATTACAATTTGTGTATCCTTTTGAAGAAATATAGTAGGCACTAGCAGAAATGTGTCGAAATGAAAGTATATGTGTAATTTTCGTTTTATTCTTCAGTCTCTCAATAATAATCTTAACTCTGCACCAAAAAAAATACAAAAAGTAAGACATGCTTCTGTTTTGTTCTTTCTCTCTTTCTTCTTTTTTTGTTATTTTCTGTTTCCTTATAAATTGAGATGTCCATACAGACCTTAAACCTGGGGATGCTAGCTTGGATTGGCCTACCAGAATGCGGGTGGCACTCGGCACAGCCCGTGGATTAGAGTACCTCCATGAACATTGCAATCCCAAAATCATTCACCGTGATGTCAAAGCTGCAAATGTCTTACTTGATGAAGATTTTGAAGCAGTAGTTGGTGATTTTGGCTTGGCAAAGTTGGTCGATGTCAGGAAAACTAATGTAACAACACAAGTTCGTGGGACAATGGGCCACATAGCTCCTGAATATTTGTCCACGGGCAGATCATCTGAAAAGACAGACGTTTTTGGATATGGCATCATGCTTTTAGAGCTTGTGACTGGTCAACGAGCAATAGACTTTTCACGATTGGAAGATGAAGATGATGTTTTATTGCTTGACCACGTAAGCTTTCAGTCTCGCATCTTGTTGTCCCAAGTAGTATAGCTTAAATTAATTTTAACTCTATCATGCTTCAACTGGATAGACACCTAAAAAAAATCAATTTTCAATTTAAACACTATGACCCCCAGCGTCCAATATCAAAAAGCAAAATATATGCGACCAAAAATGTGTCCAAATTGCCGATTTTAAAGAAACTTCATTAGTTTGACAATTTTTAACTGTGTTACTTTCTTATCCATCTATATTTCTAACCCCACTCGCAACATTGAGTTTGAAATCCTCTTTTATATCCATGTAAGGTCAAGAAACAGCAAATGGAGAAAACATTGGACGCCATTGTAGACCGGAACCTGCATGGAACTTACGACATCCATGAAGTAGAGATGATGATTCAGGTTGCATTACTTTGTACTCAGTCATCACCAGAAGACCGTCCTGCAATGTCTGAGGTGGTCCGGATGCTGGAAGGTGAAGGTCTCGCAGAGAGGTGGGAAGAGTGGCAACATGTTGAAGTGACAAGAAGACAAGAGTATGAAAGGTTACAGCGAAGATTCGACTGGGGCGAAGATTCAATTCATAACCAGGATGCTATTGAACTGTCTGGAGGTCGATAAGGTATGTTTAGGTACTGTTGTGCAAAATGTAGCTGTCGTGTTTTATGTCTATTTCATCTCTTGTAAATTGAATATTTTGGATAGTTATCTATATACTCGATAATTTTTTGAAAGGCCTGATCGGCAGTTTTAAGCGTCTGTCTTGTACAAGGTTAGACACTTGAATTTCTGACTTATTTGGTAAATGTAATGTTCATTGAGGTATGCATTTAGTTTGCGCCTTCTTCTTGACTTATACATGTATACAAGAGCGTTCGATATGTTATTGCGATATGTTAATATACACATATAGCATCCGGATCTAGTTTACTGATTAATATATGCAAGTTCAGGGTGAAAGGTGATTCATATACCAGACACTGAAAGATCATCTGGTTTGATATAATGGCTTTAATTCAAGTATAATTTTTCAAACTGAAATATGTGACGTTTATTCTGGTTGGGAGGGGATGGTTGTTTTGTTGCAGAAACTGTGCGGCAGATCTACTTCTAATGCATAAAGGAAATCTGCAAACAGGCCATAGACCAATTACATGTGCCAATGTAAATGTTCATTAATTCTAATTTTTGTGACAATTTTATTACAGTATTACATGTACCTCAAACACACTTTCCCATGGAACTAATTCAGCAAATGAAAAGGCTAAGAAATTCATCAAATGCCAGATGCTCATCCGTCTTTTAAGTGCTGCATATAAAATCAAACACAAGATATCAACAATCCGAACAAATTAATAAGCAAGATTTAACTAGCTAGGAATATTTCAAAATTTAGCAAACTAACGACGAAGAGTTTACCTCTCACAATCTACGTTGGGATCAATAGGGACTCCAACGCTAACATTGCATAGCTGAGGTAAATGTGCCGCGTTGTCAAGGTTAATGGGTGCAGACCTGGCGGCCTCTTTGAAACATCTGGCCGAGAGATGCTACTGCACTGCAGCATCCGATGTCTGGTGATCCTGCCAAACCCAACAAAAACGGTTCACAGGGTGCTATCCTCATCACTGCATGCGATGTTGGCTGTGACACAGTTGTTAGCAACAACGGCCAGAAGGAACATCACCGAGATGGAGAATTTAATGTGTGAGTTTGCAATTGTTCTTGAAATTTATTGAATTCAAACTTCAACGATTATTAAAATACCGTACTACTTCTCGTTTGCCTTGGTCTAATAACTTCTTTTAATCAAGCTTCTAGCCCAACTTTTTCGCACATTTAGGAAAAGTCAACTTGAGTGAAACAATTTTGGTCATTCGGTGATCAAAGTTTAGAGAGGGGAAGTGGTTTGGATTGGTGGTCTTTTAAAATTATAATAATTTAAAAATTAATCGTTCTTCATTTATATTTTATGATATAATAAAAATTTATTTATCATCACATTAAATGTATAACTTTAGACGTGAAAAATATACATTTATACTTTAAAATATATCATTTTTCTATATTTACACATGATATTTTTATATGATTTTTCTTTTTGAATTTTACCTCCAATATAGTTGCTTGATCAAATTTTCCTCAAAACTTAACAAAAAAACGATAGTGCCATTGTTGTAGATATTTTGTTCGTGTGCAGTAACTATTATACCCCTCATATACATTATACATCTCCCAAAAAGCTCAAACGTTTCCAGAAATTGAGAAAAAGCCATATAACCCTTAATGATTGGTCCACCTCAATTTCTAAACAATTTATTTCTTATTTTATTTTACCTTATAACTCATAAATATAAAAATGAGAAATTCTCCCAAAAGTACAGAAAATTCAGAGAATTCTGCACAAAATAATTCAGCCGCACAATTGATGTACAATAATATACAATTTATAAATATACAAAAATTTATAATTTACACACCACACCGTACAATTACTATACAATAATGGAAAACTCCTAGTACTCTCACAAAAACTTGAACTTTCACAAATTTTAGTATATAAAAATATGAAATTATGCTCCGAATTTTTGGCAGAACTTTATACACTAATCATTTTTTACTATCCCACAAATTTTATATATTACTAAAAAAAGGAAACTAACCTACCACTAACAAATAATAAATAATCTCAACATTACACGAATATATTCTAATCCATATATTAATTAAAAGTGGTGGTCTATCAAAGAAGAATCATGCCACGTGGACAACAATTCTATTTGAAATTTTTTTATTCAAAATAATTAACTTTTAAATGGTTATAGGGAAATATATCATGCATGCAACTTTCATTCAATTTTGTTTCTTCCAACTTATTTAAACGATTTGCCATGATAGATTGAATTTAAATCTTCCAATTTATTCTAATACAATTTTATTTATCATGTTTTTAATCAGTTTATATTTAGTTGAGTTATATTTCGAATATTACTTTCCACATGCATGGTCAAATCTCTTGAATAAAATTGTGGTTGTTATGTTTCCCTATTTTTAAGTTAATTAAATGGAATAATAGTAATTTTGACCTACAAATCGGCATGCCTTTAACAAGAATGGATGAAGTTGGGATTGGTTAATCTGTGCTTTGCTGATGATCTACTATTATTTAGTAGAGGTGATGCCCATTCAGTGACACTCTTAATGGATAAATTTCATGAATTTTCTCATGCCACTGGATTGAAAGCTAGTACTACCAAGCGCAAGACATATTTTGGAGGGGTGGCAGAGGTTAATGGAACTCAGATATTACAGATTACTGGATTTGTTGAAGGGGCATTGCCTTTCAAATATCTAGGTGTGTTACAATTGAGAATTCATGGAGGGAGAAAATTGATTGAGAGAATCTTGAGTTTACAAGAAGAATGAATGAGAAAAAGATACTTATCTCAACCCCCCCCCCCCCCCAAGAGGAACATGGAGATTAAACAAGTTCATCTTGGTAATAAGTCTTGTGAAAGCAGGAGAAGGAAGAGGCTTGGTATAGATGTCAGCTACTTGATGAACATTGCTTATGTGAATGAAATGAATCAATCCAGAGGAGATCTTCTCACGAATGATATGGCAAACAAGTTCGATGTGCTTCGTTCGTTGATGTTGAACTGGATTCTGAGCCAAGTAATATGTTGATAAACTATCTGTATACAATAAGACCGAAAAATCATGAGCAACTTGAAGATCCTTGAGAAGATACATAAGCCACTGAGCCTCAAAAACTGCAGTAGCAGCTGCTCGGTACTCAGCCTCAGTACTAGACCGACTAACCACCTGTTATTTCTTACTTTTCCAGCTAATAAGAGAGTCACCAAGATAAAAATAATAGCCAGAAACACTTTTCCTAGTGTCAACACACCCAGCCCAATCAGAATCAGCATAACCCTTCAAATGAAAATCATTATGAACTGAATAAAAAAGACCATTGGAAATGGTGCCTTTTAGATATCTCAATATTCTATAAGCAGCAGTAAGATGAGAAGTAGTAGGTTTAGAAAGAAATTGACTAAGAGTCTGAACACTATAAGCAATGTCAGGTCTAGTAACAGTTAAACAAAGTAGCCGACCAATCAATCTTCGAAAAACCTTAGGATCAGTCAAAATGGTGCCATCATTAGCAGAAAGTTTGATTCTACTGTCCATGGGAGTATCAGCAGGTTTAGAAGCCAAAAAACCAACATCTTCTAAAATATCAAGAACATATTTTCGTTGATATAAGAAGAGACCAGCATCAGACCTGGCAATTTATGTGCCTAGCATATACCTCAAGGGACCAATATCTTTAATAGTGAATTGATCATGCAGAGAAATTTTCACAGAAGAAATATCATGCAGACTAGTACCATAAATAATGATATCATCCACATAAACCAATAAGCAAAGGAAAGAAGAAGCAGAGTGTCTAGTGAAGAGAGAAGAGTCAGCAAGAGATTGTGTAAAGCCAATGGATAGAAGGAATTCAGTCAGTTTAAGGAACCATTGTCTTGAAGCCTGATTAAGGCCATAAAGACTTTTGTTTGTTCAACCTGCATACCTTGTTAGTAGAATGATAACCAGGGGGAGGGGACATATATATTTCCTCATCAAGGTCACCATGGATAAAGGCACTATTAATGTCAAGTTGGTGAATATGCCAATGCTTAGAAACAGCAAGGGAAAGGAGAAGTCTGACAGTAGTGAGTTTAACTATAGGGGAGAAGGTGTTAAAATAATCAAAACCATCTTCCTGATTATATCCTTGAGCAACTAAACGTGCCTTATACCTGTCTAACGTGCCATCAGCTTTGATTTTGGTCTTATAGACCCAATTACAGCCTATAACACGCTTACCTGGGGGTAAGTCACACATAGTCCATGTATTGTTCGATTCTAAGGCAGCAGTTTCTTGTTGCATAGCCAAATTCCATTCAGGAAATTGTGAAGCTTCTCTGAAATTTTTAGGTTCTTTGAGAATAGTAATGGAGGCAGTAAAACAAGCAAAATCAGGTGATAAAAGTGAAGTAGACAAAATATTTGATATAGGATAGAGTACACCTGATGTTGCAGTGGAGTTTGCCTGATGGGTTGTGTGCTGGAGAGATGGAGGTAGTGCACATTCATAGATCTGTAGATGAGCTGGGAGAGCCTTTTCTCTACTAGATCTTCTAGTGGTATGAATATTAGGAGGGGCAACAGGAGAAGAAGGTGGTGAAGGCGTATTTGTGGTACCAGTTTCTGTAGGAGGAGAGATGGGAGCATGAGTAGTGGTGATGGGAGAATGTGGTGGTGAGGAAGGAACATCGTCAGGTGCTGTAGAGGAGTGAGGTGTAACGTGTGGAGGACAGATGGGGTAGTAAGTTGAGTGGTGTTAGTGAAGTCAAGTGATTGATGTTTAAAAGGAAAATGGTTTTCAAAATTTTTTATGTCTCTAGATATCAGAGTTTTATGTGAGGAAAGATCATAGACCTTGTATCCCTTAAAACCAAAGGGATATCCAAGGAATACGCATTTGTGAGCTCTAGCAGTGAATTTATTCTTGCCAGGTGTGAGGTTAGAGGTATAGCAAAGGCAGCCAAAAGTTCTAAGAATGGAGTAGTCTGGTGGAGTGGAAAAAAGGACCTCATAAGGTGATTTGTGGTGGAGAAGAGCAGAGGGAACACGATTAATTATGTAAACTGCTGTCAAGACAGCATCACTCCAGAACATGGTGGGTAAGGATGCCTGGAAAAGGAGAGCTCGGGCAACCTGCAAGATGTGTTGGTGTTTGCGTTCTACCCTGCAATTTTGTTGAGGGGTAGAGACACAAGACCTCTGATGTACGATGCCATGGTCATTATAAAATTGACTAAAGAGGAACTCAGCACCATTATCAGAACGGATTGATTTTATCTTTGTTTTAAACTGAGTGAGAACATAGTCATAAAAGTGAATAATATGCATACAAGTTTCAGACTTATGGTGCATTAAATAAACCCAAGTGGTACGAGAATAGTCATTAACGATAGTGAGGAAGAATTGAAAACCATTATAAGATTGTTGATGAAAAGGACCCCAGATGTCCATAAGAATTAGATCAAACAATGAGTAGTAGTAGTAATAGAATCAGAGAATGAGAGCCGTTTTTGCTTAGCATATTGGCATACATCACAAGGTGAAATGTTACAGACATTGAGAGGCATAGTGATGATTTTAGCTAGCCTGTCAGCAGATAAATGGCCTAGCCTCATATGCCAAGTGCTAGGATAAATACAGGAATTAACAAATGCAGTACAAGGAGAAAATTGTTGTAAAAGCGGCATAAGATGGCCAAAAGAGGAAGAATCAGTCTTCAAGTGGTATAGACCATTCTTAATTTCTGCCAAACCAATAATCTTCTTGGACAACTTGTCATGTAACACCATTAAGTTCAGTGAGATAGACAGAAACATGCTCATATCTAGTAAGGTGAGATAAAGAGATTAGATTGAATTTAAAAAGAGGAACAAAAAAAGCATTATGCAAGATTAATGCAGGGGAGATAGTGACATGTCCCATATGTGTGGAAGGAGTAGTAGTTCCTGTAGGGAGTTGTATATTGATTGAAATAGCTTGAGGAGTGGAGGTGAACAGAGAAGAACTACATATCATATGGTCAGAGGCTCCAGTGTCTAAAATCCACACATGCTTAGCAATATTAAAGAGCACAGAAGCTGTGAAGAAGAGAGTGAGATACCTGAAGTGGGATCAATGTTTGGTGAGCTAGAGACTGCAACATTGGCATGGTGAGAATGCTTGTGGTGAGTGATGAGACTTCACAAACTCCATGTGTTTGTGGTACATGTCAGGGTTGAAACAATCATCACCAATATCAGCAGCAGTAGGTGAGGTTGCTCAGCAGTGTTAGTGGCAGGAGAATGGCTGAAGTAAATGTTTGATTGGAGGTTGTATTAGTAGTAGAGGGAGCAGGTGCAGCCTTCCTGATGCCTTTAGGACCTCTCCAGTTGGGAGGATAGCCAATAATCTGAAAACACTTATCAACTGTATGGCCAGAGAAACCACAAAATTTGCATTTCAATGTGTTTCTTCTTCTATCAGGGAAAGATTGAGAGGTGTAGTTTTGTTGAGTCTAAGAAGGTTTAAAATTGTGAGTAGTGGTAACCATTGCCTGAGAATCAGTCTGAGAGACAGAAGATTGTAAACCCATATGGCTTTCTTCTTGAGATAGGATTGAAAAAATCTTGGTTAAGGAAGGAAAAGGGGTAATCATCAGAATCTGGCTTCGAATAGCAGCATAACTGTCATTCAAGCCAACTAAATTTTTTGTAGAGCAGTCTCTTTCTTGAAGGGTAGAATTAGATACTATCAAACATTCACATTTACCACAGTGGCAAGTAGGAACACCTCTATAGGTACAGTATTCATCCCACAAGCTCTTAAAAGCATTGTGATACACAGTGATGGCCTGTTTGTTTTGTTTCATATTGGTGAGACTGCGTTCCAATGCAAAAACCCGTGCACCATCAATCTTTACATAACGGAGATGAATTTCATCCCAGAGTTGTTTACAATTCTTAAAAATGAATTAGAGTATGGCGAATAGTGGGATGAATAGAGTAAAGAAGCCAAGAAGTAAGCAATGCATTCACACGAATAAATCCCATGAGAACGGAAGTTTCCCAGGCAGTGAAATTGTCACCTGTGAATGTCTCTGCAACCACTCGAATGGCAGTTGAATCACCAGGGTGAATGTAATACGGTGAATTCGAATCTTCGGTAGGGGTGGCAACAAGGTTCGTGGTGGTGGTGAGCCGGAAGAAGTACCACGGGGTGGAGAATTGGTTGAATTCGAAGCAGTTGTCGAGCCAGCCATTGGACGGTTACTCAATTAGATCAATCGATAACAGAGAAGACGATTGACAATCGATAACTTGCTACTAATTACATAAAACGTAACGCTTCTATTACAAATGCTGTTTATGCAAATTGTATGATGAAAGATTGATTTCCTTTTTCCTGACTTATAGCTTGACAAGGTGCGCCATTGGCAAGCAAGAAGCTAACTGTTACTATGTGCTTGCCACTGATTGACAAAGTGGTAGGGAGAATAAGACACTGGACTTCAAAGTTGCTTAGCTATGCTGGGTGTGAAAAGTGTTTTGTTTTCTATGACCAATTATTGGTTACAGGTTTTTCCACTCCCAAATAAGGTTTTGCATTATATTGAGGGGTTATGTACAACATTCTTGTGGAGTGGGAAGGATGAGATAAGTAGGAAGAGTCTCGTTGCTTGAGACAAGGTTTGTGATCCAAAAACAGCTGATTTCTCTCAAGGACTGGAATAAGGCTACAATGTTAAAGTTGTTGTGGAGTCTTTCTAGTAAAGATGATAAGATGTGGGTTAAGTGGCTCCATATATAATTTTTTCAAAAATCAAAGCGTGATGGATTATGTTAATACTAGTAGTTGTTCCTGGATACTCAAAGCCATGCTAAATTGCAGGGATTATTGCATCACTTCACAGGTGTGGCAGCATGCTCTACTTACTGGAAAGTTTGTGACCAGGGCAATGTATAAAGAAACCAGAGGTGACAGAATCCAGGTGCCTTGGAAAATACTTGGATTTAACATCGCTAGACCTAGATCTATGTTTGTTGTTTGGTTGGAACCGGTTACCCACAAAGGAGAGGCTCTTCCGATTTGGCATGATTGCTGATATGAAGTGTATTTGGTGTGGAGAAGATGAGAGTGTGCATCATTTGTCTTTTGAATGCGCACAAAGTAAGAGGATATGGCTGATGCTTTTGGATTGGCTTAAAGTGCAACATGTGCCGGAAGGATGATATGGATCTTACGTTTGTCAAATGGTAAGAGTAGTAAAGGCAGGATTGTGAAAGCGGCATTTGTGGAAACAATATATGCAACTTGGCAGGTGCGAAATGCGAATATATTCCAACAGAAGACGATGAATAGTGACCATATGAGTAATAGCATATATACTTGCACCACAACCAGGCCACTCTCATTGTCAAGAAATATTGTAAATTTAGCTACATTTTAATCTCTTATTATTACAAACCTTCTCAATTCACATACCACCACATTAAGTTGGATCACACGGTCAACCTATAATGAATTATGTTAAACTGCAATTAAGGATTATATATATAGTAACAGATTGGTGTTTCATTACAAATAAATTAATTGTAGGCTTGATTACTTTTAATTTATTCCTATAAAACAATAGCTAATAATACCAGGGAATCAACAATTATGTGATTACCATATTTAACTTGGAATTTCTCCACCTATAAGTATATCTTTCAGTTCAAACATATTATATAATTCCAGCCTAAAAGAACATGGTTTTAAGAAAAACATGAAACATGACCATGACGGCCACACTGCCAACAAGAACATCAAAACTCCTTCTGGCTTCAACACCCGCAAAGTTGCGTTTCATGATGTTCAATTCATGACTCGCTTCATTGGTACTTAATTTCTTAATTTCCAGCGACGAAACCCAATCTCAGCTTCTTATCAACTCGATTAATTTAGTATTTCAATATCCAGGTTGCGGAAATTGTGGTACGAAGGAGTTTATATATATGGATCAGGAGATGATGAGAATGTCTGTTTACAAGTTTATCCAAGGGTGGATTGATGTTTCCGGTACTGACAGTAGTGGAGAGTTTGCGTATTTAAGGGTATCCGGAGTATATTTCCTACAATACTCCAAAGTTAGTGATGACTGTTTTAATCTGTATTTGAATAATTACCGTATGCATGATGATCATGGCAGTGAGTATATTGGTTCGTATACTATTATCATCACCATTATATGATATGATGTTATTAGATCTTACCGTATAGTTAATAGACTCTCACGCAGTCATGTGTTTGTTGAACTGCAATTTATTGAATTCTTTGATTCGTTGGTATCACTGACGCATGGTGATGATAATAGTACGACGGCGGAGTGAGTGGCACATTGGTTGTTTCCGAGTCGATGTAGTCAATCGAGTTGCTGAGTTACAATTGCAAATAATAACTAGCGATCTTCTTGACAATTTGTAGCTAAAGCCAAGCACAAGAAGAATAGTTGATTTTTGTAAAAATATTTTCAGTTGGAATTGATTATCTATTTGTTTTCCTTGCCATGTACAAACATAAAATAATACTTATGTTTTTCAATTTATTTCATTTCGTTAATTGTCTTCACTTTTCACTAAGAATTGTCTCAAACGACAAATTAATGTGGAATTTCATTCAAAATCCATACATCCATATCCATTTAAAGAACATTCGTTCTCAAAGTCTAAAAATTATGTGAATTTTATACCATTTAAATTCTATTTTCCAAAATTGTCCACATGCATGTAGCATACAAATTTATGAGAATTAATATGGATGGAGCTGATATTGTTAATCACACAGATAATTTAGATTGTGTTCTATTTAACTGAAATATACTTAATTGATTTGAACTGAACTAAATTGAACTGAACTGAACTGGACAACCTTATTCATTTCTCCCCCTCAAAACAAGCCCCTTCATTTATTTAGTATACAGTTTAATTCTCATTATATTCCATTCAATTTCTGTACTCAATGAAGTTGAGGATGCATTGTTTTCTTGATAAAACGTTCGATAAATTCCACTTCAAACAATTACTAACACGTTGATTACTTCCATAGTTCCATATATCTAGCATTTTACCTTAATCAATATCTTCCATCTCAATTTGTATTTATTCTTACATATGATATGAAACCATAAATATTTTATTCAAAATTATATTAATAAATATTTTGTAAAACCGTGATCAATCAATAATATTTATTTAGTAAAACCGTGAATTAATCAATAATATTTATTTTGTAAAACCTTGAATTATGTGTTAATATAATTCAAATAGTAAAATTTTGAGTAGGAAACCAACGCCATGAATGAGACAATTCATTTTGAACTCTATTTGAATGATAAATTAAACTCAATGAATGTGATAATCAATCTTCGAAAATTAATTCAACGTAGGAAGTCATAGTTAAGGTGGTCATATGGTATGGAAGTTATATGTAAATCGAGTTTATGTAGCGTAATGTTCTCTGAAATTAAATATTATATCTCATTAATTGAGTCACTCTAATTATCTTTTATGAACATAAATAAAACAATTTATTAGAAATTAGAAGTTTAGGCTCTTAAAAAAATAATATGTAATTATAAACCGTTACCTTAATAGCAACATAAAGATCCATACTTATAACTCAACAAGATAACCAACCTTAAGAATAAGATACATGAAATTCTATTTGAAAGGTATAACACATTATGTAAGAAAAATAATCTAAAAATGACATAGTTTCAATTTAAATGGTATAAGATAACCTTGAGAATAAGATTGTTACAGCAAGGAAATTATATTCAAATAGTGAATTACACTATATGAAAAAATAATGTAAGTGATACTAAATGAGTAAGATAATTAGAACATAGATTCGTTCCTACATGAAAGCTCTGAACAAGAGCTCCAAAATATATTTTTATATACTTTTCTTATAATTTAGCAGAGTTTGGGTTCCTAACAAACCGGTGCCCCCCAAATATTTTAATTCAAGCATTTCATTTAAGTTACAACACTATATTAATGCATGACACACTAATTTATAATATTATATTAACTCAGTTAACTTTAACTCTATAAGTAACAACTCGATATTACATGTTGGGTCTTTTTTTTTTCTTTTTTCTTGTAATATTTGGTGCCAAATGGTCTTTAGCACCAATCGAACCGTGGTGTTTATCGTATGGTAAATAATCGAAGTGAAAATTGAAGAAAAATGTTGTGTACCAAAGAAGAATAATAATGTTGGAGGTTGAAATGTAAATTAAATTTGAAAAATAGAGAAGACAAAAAGAAAAGGTAAAATAGAAAAAACTATTATATAAATTGAGAATCTTTGATATTTTTTCTTTTTTGTTGTTTTGTAATTAGTTTCAATTTATTGTACAAATTTGAAATCATTGGTAATTGTTCGAACCATGAGTGCTAAACTAAAAAAAGAAAAAAAAAGACCATTTAACAAGGGTCGATTTTTTAAATACATCTAATTTGGCTAAGTAAGAGATAAGTTATTACAAACTCAAATTGAGCCTTAAACGAACTTTATGAATAGAATAATCCGAAATTGTGAACTCAATCTAGAAAATAAAATTCAACACTGTGAATAACATAATTTTAATGTGGGAACTCATGCCAAAGTCAAACAAAATGTAAGAATAAGATAAGTACAACTTGGAAACTCTATTCGGAGAATAAACCCCCATACATTGAAAAAGTACTTAAACGAATGAATGATTCAAGCTCAAAAACTTAATTTGAAGGTAAACTCAACTCTAAAAATGGGTTAATTCTAACTAGGGAACTAAATTCACATGACAAATCAACTATAAGAATGCGATAAGAGCAACTTAAAAACTTAATTTGCACTACAAGAAAACTGTGAAATAGCGACGGATAAAATCCGTCGCTAGAAAATCCTTTTATTCGGGAGAAATGGGCCCTTCCTTCCCGTTTCTTCTCCCCGCCGCCGCGGACCGACAAAATCCGGCCAACCGACCGACCCACCTCTTGCCGCCTCTCTCAATTTGTTCAATTCGGAATCGAGGTATTTAGCGAAACCCTTACTTAATTTGAAATTTGGGGATT
>JAYMSP010000895.1:0-39330 GCA_036897095.1 Plantago elongata | reverse complement strand
ATATTTTGGTATTTATATATATTTTTTGGATGTTCGGCACAATCCTTGACGTCCGGACCAGATCTGGGGCGTTACAGGAAAAGTGCTACTCATGAGAACAAGAAGCTGAAAGACATGTTCTAGACTGAGAAAAGTAAGTTATCGTATGTGAAGTTGATTGTGATTGTAATAACTATGCTTGCGGTTGTTTTTGGTGTTAATATGCATTATGTATGAGAATTCATATTAGTACTAGTATATAGTGTAGTGATTCTGAGTAGCAGCGTATTATGGATATGTAATATTGGTGTTCATCAATTTTCAAGGGGAGAAACTAGTTTTGTGGACTCGTGAATCATTCGGCAGTTTGTATTTTGCACGACTTTTGTTCTAATGAATGTTTTATTTTGGAGGTGTAGTTGTCTATGTAATTGATGCACCTTTTTTATTCGCATTGTGAATGGTGTTTGTTAGTTAGGCTGTATTTTGTTTGGATCGCAATAGAAAGTAAAGAAAAGTGTATAGATAGGTAAATAAGACTGGTAGAAATTGAATCAAATACCAGTTGAAAAAGAAAAAGATCTGACATAGACAATATTAGTAGATTGGAAAACTAACTGGGAAGCAAGCAATGGCATAATCTGAAAACATACCAAATAGCATAATCTGAAATGAGAAAGTGAGTAGTTTTATGAAAGCTCAAATCCACTTTGAGTAGCATTGAATTGTGGCATTTCCCAACACAAAATCCGGTTTTATGTTGCGAGGATAGGACTTGTAAATGATGTACGACCTCTCTCCATGAATCTCTTGTTGACAAATTAGCTTGGTGCCTGTTTGTAGATCTTGGAGCTGATAGTGTGTTGCTATTTCGATGTAGTAATCAATGTCGAAACCCAAAGGCATATTCCGGATCATAGTTGGCAGTGTATAAGTAGGAGGCAGACCTTTCTCCTCATCATTCCCTTTCCATTCAGAATCACAGTCTTGAAAGTAGGTCATCCCGTAGTCCTTGTTGTATGTGTCCATGTTCGACCACATCTCATCCATGTCGTCATTGTTACACAAAGGCTTGAGTTCCTTTCCGTACGTCGTTCCACAAGCTTGATACCACATCATTGTTGCTCCTTTCCAGCAAGAAAGTTTGGTAACCATATGAAGAAGTCGACCCATGCTAAAGTCTTGTGGGTTGATGTGGTAAATGAAACGACTTTTTCCGCTCTTGTACGAATACAATATAAAATCATCCGTGCATTGCCACCTTCCACCAATTTGCAGCTGGAGTCTTCGAAGGTTCTCTACCCTCATTACACGAGAATAATTAATAAACAAACATATTGTTGTAATACAAACAGTCAAGGTAAGCAGTAGTAATGCAATGAAAGTACGAAGCGGAGTAACACAAGTCATTTGGTAGAAAAGAATGGTACATGACGAGTATGTTCGTGGATAATGTTGGAATTGTACCTCTCCTATTCATGAAAGTGAGGGGTTTTTGAGGATGCTCCACAAAATCCCGTGATCGGGACGGCGAAACTTCTTCGAACCTGATGGAACCCCAATAAGGTCATCGAGTTTTGCCAAGTCATCTACACTGTAGTTGAACTCCTCGTCCGAGTTTCATTCAATGGGTTGGTTAGAACTAGAAGCTGTCATTTCAAATGTTGTTTTATTTTGCTACTATGTGTTGAAATATGAAAGATGAAAAGTTACAACTTCTTCTTGGTTAAATAGAGAATGAAAGTGAGTAATGTGAAGGGTTCATGCAATTAATGGACACGTTACATGAGTTGCACCATGTAAGATTCTTATTGTGACAAGATGTAGATTCTTGGAATGAAATTAAAGTTGTACATGTATGTGTACAAGGACACTTGTATGTATACAAAGACAATGTTGCATTACCATGTTTCATAATTATATTAAAATATGTACAAAGTAAAGGGATATAATTGTAATGTAGTGGTAGCAATAACATTTGTAACAAGTAGTGGTGGTAAAAATTTGTCTATAAATAGGATATTGAAAGATTTGTACACTACATCACCATACACATAGCTTCTACAAACATTGCAGTGGTATTCAATCACAAAGGTTCTAGTTTTTAAATGCTTTCATATGACACCCTATTGTACTAACATTTGTGATTATATAACTTCATGTTGCATGGTAGTGATTACATAAACGTACTACCTTCTACTCTATAGCTCATTATTAATTTTTTATATTAGGCATCAAGACAACATGCAATCCTCACCAACAGAGAAGCCGCAAGCAAGATGATTTTTCCCATGTGGTCAAGTTTGGACAAGCTATTGCAAAGGAATTTTGGTGGAGGAACTATCTAATCATGCCAAAACTATTGGATTCCCTATCCCCATAAGTTATGTTGCACTTGAGGTAGCTCTGCACAGATTAAACTTGATTGTGAATTGTTTTGGCAAGGACGAGGTTATCAAAAGATACAACATGTTGAAGGACCGCCACGACCAATTCTCTTCGATCATCTCGTTACATGGTGTCCACTATGACCGAGCCGATAATATCGTTCATTCCGACCGACACCTTTGGGCAATTATCCAACGGGTATATTAACTTTCTTTACTCCAATATTAATTTCATAATTAAATTATGGAGTTCTACTCCTACCACCTCGTATGATCATTATATTCTAGTTAAAAATGCACTATGTAGGATTACAATTACGGTGCCGCTTACCGCATGCAAGGAGAGTCAAATTGGGAGAATTTGTCTTTCATTTCCGGTAAACTCGAGTCAGAGGATGAAGAGACTTGGATGCAAATTCAGCGGGTATTTCAGTGATAGCTATAAGTTCATATGTTGAAGTAACTCCCCCAAAACCAAAGAAGACATTTGGTAGGCACTTGTTCGGAGGTCTAATGGGAAATAAAGGTGAACCAAATGCACTTCCTAAGCCGGTTGCAAGGAGAATTAATAATGATAGAGTTTCAGGGAATCCTAATTAGGTTATAAATGCTAATCATGTACCGGCTAGGCATTCAAGCTTCCCCGAGCAATACAATTTCCAAAGATGCTTTTAGCTCGACATCGAGACTTCCTGAACCGGGTCCGGAGGTACACTCACCCATTCCTAACACGGGTATAATAACATATGGTATGATAAGTGACCTTTAAACGAGGATGATTGTTACATGCCATTCCAAAACAATGATGGCTCTGCTAATGTTTGGGATTGGGCTGGATCATCAAGTAGTCATCCTATATAGGGTTAAAGAACCTATTATTAGTGTGGTGCCCTACAATCACAAGAAAACTTGCAACCTTTTACATCACAGAAACATGCTTACTCCGAACTAAACCACCGGATGCGCTTAACAATGACAATGAACATAGATCATTAAATGGCTTCCTGTCCATTCTCAAAACATTCTTGCAGTTTGTATCGCTCTCTAAACACACCGAGACAAGTACTCAAAATTCCTAGGTTCCTTCAACATAACCGAGTACCGTATTGGACCATTACACATACCCACTAAACGACGCCGGTGAGTATCCACGTAATACCAAATCAACATATTTACCACAACCACTCTCCTACGGTAGGCTGCAACCGAATCCATAAATCTATTACCCGAATCAACGGAACAACGGTTAAAGTCAATTGATTAAATAAATCTGCTATTTCAATTACCAACCTAATCAACAGAATACATCTTGATTTCACCATTCCAACTACAAGCAAACATAATATAACATGCTATCCTAAAAAAAACACAAATCAAAAACTTTCACAATACACACGATAACATATGATTGAAGCCTTTCAATCCATAACACTATATCAATCAGTCTACTCACCTCATTCAATTCACACTGCCGATAAAACAAATACAATTCACTATTACAATTGACAGACATCATACTATAATTAACGAAGAATGTGGAGCTCATTACTCACCGGAATTGAAGTCGTCAAGCTATCAGAGATCGCCCCCAAAATGAACTCTCTCTCCATAAACGAGAACAACTTCTCGCTTTCAACCTAGACCCGATATATTGTTCAAACTCTCCTTTATACTATGACTTTCGTCAATAACACTACAGTGCCACCGAATTGGACTTTGTCTCCATTTTCTCCAGGCCTAATTTGCATGTCAATTCCCTCCAAAATGAACAGTAAATTCCAAAATGAGATTCCCAGCTAATTTCAGGAGCTAAAAAGAGGGAATTGTGAGCTGAAATTACACTACAACGTGAATTCCGGTTTTCTTGGTGGAATTGTGGTTCAACCACATTTCCACTTCCAATAACAAACCAAACATTAATTTCTTTGACAAAAGTCATTAACTTCTTAAAGTTGAAATTATATTTAAAAAAAAAGGAGAATAAATATAAATTGGGATCCAAATAAAGATTGATGCTAACCCGAACCGCAAGTAGCACCCATACATATTCAGAGGTCAGTCATCATCACTGTCAGCACTGAGCCATTTCCATCCACTGTAAGAAGAAGAGAAGAGCTTAACTCACTCGACTCATAAACATTTGTTTCCTTCCTTGACTATAATCCACAGCCCAACTAATTTTCCCCAAATCAATGGCAACCGCCGGTTACTCCACCAGCACCACCACTCGCCGCCACCACCACAACCACCACCTATCCTCCCTCCCACCGCCCTCCAACCCTTTCCTATCCCTCCGCTCCAAACCCCTTCATATCACTCTTTCTTCCCCAAAGCCCCAACCAATCACCAACACCTTCAAGATCCCCTACATGAAGACCACGATGAATATGATGATGATAAGCCACGGGAAGAATGTGGAGTGGTTGGAATATACGGTGACCCTGAAGCTTCCAGGCTATGCTACTTGGCTTTACACGCTCTGCAGCACCGTGGACAGGAAGGTGCAGGGATTGTGGCTGTGCACGATAATGTCTTGCAGTCGATTACTGGTGTTGGCTTGGTTTCTGAGGTCTTTAATCAGTCCAAGCTCGATCTCTTGCCTGGTGAATTGGCTATTGGCCATGTCAGGTACTGTGTGTTCACTATCACTCTTTTCATTGTTTTCCTTTTTAGATGGACATGATTAAGAGGTTCTGAATTTCGTTGAGTGAGACTCTGCATAATTTATAGAGATTCTACTCATTTACACTCCAAACTATGCTTATTTGCTTCCATTTCTAAATACTAGGAAAAAAACAGCTCTTTGCTGTGAGCTTTTTGAATCAAGAACAGATTTTTTAGGCAAGTCTTCTATGGTTTAAAATCTTCTGGATTTTTTTTGTATGTGTGAAGTCTATAGTATAGCTCTGAATGCACGTAAATTTCAATATGAGGTCAGGTACTCTACTGCTGGATCATCTATGCTGAAAAATGTTCAGCCTTTTGTTGCCGGTTACAAATTCGGTTCTGTTGGGGTAGCACATAATGGGAATTTGGTGAACTACCAGGCTCTGCGTTCAGAGCTCGAAGACAATGGGTCGATTTTTAATACAAGTTCGGATACTGAGGCGGTTTTGCACTTGATTGCAATTTCGAAGGCGAGGCCTTTCTTTCTGAGAATCGTTGAGGCTTGTGAGAAGCTTGAAGGAGCTTATTCGATGGTCTTTGTCACGGAGGATAAGCTTGTGGCGGTGAGGGATCCTTACGGTTTCAGGCCACTGGTGATGGGCCGGAGGAGTAATGGAGCAGTTGTGTTTGCGTCCGAGACTTGTGCGTTGGATTTAATTGATGCCAAATACGAGAGAGAGGTTTATCCTGGTGAGGTTATTGTGGTGGAGAAGGAAGGTGTCCGTTCGCTTTGTTTAATGCCTCATCCTGAGCCGAAATCCTGCATCTTCGAGCACATTTACTTTGCTTTGCCAAATTCAATTGTTTTTGGGCGGTCGGTATATGAGTCAAGGCGTGCTTTTGGTGAGATATTGGCAACCGAAGCACCGGTGGATTGTGACGTGGTCATCGCAGTTCCTGATTCAGGAGTTGTTGCTGCTCTAGGTTATGCTGCGAAAGCAGGTGTGGCCTTTCAACAAGGATTAATTAGGTCACATTACGTCGGGAGGACCTTCATTGAACCTTCGCAAAAGATTAGGGATTTCGGGGTAAAATTGAAGTTGTCTCCTGTTAAAGCGGTTTTGGAGGGGAAGCGTGTGGTTGTGGTGGACGATTCTATCGTTAGAGGAACGACTTCTTCAAAGATAGTTAGGCTGTTAAAGGAGGCTGGGGCAAAAGAAGTTCATATGAGAATTGCAAGCCCTCCAATTATAGGGTCGTGTTACTATGGAGTAGACACACCAAGTGCAGAGGAATTGATATCGAATAGGATGAGCACGGAGGGGATCAGGGAGTTTATTGGGGCTGATTCGTTGGCCTTTCTACCGTTTGATAGCCTGAACAAGATGTTAGGGAAAGATTCGCAGAACTTCTGCTATGCTTGCTTTTCGGGGAATTACCCGGTTCAGCCCACAGGCAAAGTGAAGAGGGTTGGGGATTTTGTTGATGATGGATTAAGTGGAGCCATTGATGGGGGCTGGCTTTCCAGTGAAAAGGGAAGGGATGTTAATAAACTGGAGTGGAAACAAGAGATCAAGTTCACTGCTTAGTACTAGTTTATTTACTCATTAGTTTTAGAGTGCCATTGATGAAAATATAGAAAGCTCTTTGTGTTGAGCATATTTCTCAAGGGTTATGCTGTCGAAAAATGGGGCTGTGCTGTCGAAGAATGGGGCTCATGGGGCTGTGCTGTCGAAGTATGTGATACTACAATTTTGTTTATGATCAACTCCAATTGCAACAATCCATCGACTCAATCATAGTTACTACCGTCTCATGATAAACTATAGTATTTAGTCGTACCGCAAAAATCATATCATTTCTAGTTTTTGTCATTTGTAGATTTATACATCACTTCGATTTCATTTAATTAACTGACCCATAAATGAAAATTTATTTCCTAACGGATGAATTAGTGTATTGGTACTGGAATGCACTGATACAACCCAATCTATTTGGAAAAAGTGAATTAGTGATAACAGAAACCTTATGCCTCTCAATAGATGAGCATACATCTCAGAAGTTTGTAGCCAAGTAATTGGGAAAACTTGAAAGACCCTATATCCCGGTACAGTGTAAATTTCTCATAGTTCGGTTAAAATAATCCGTCACATTCATCGGTGACAAGAAGGGATTTTTAACTTAGCATGTAGCAATACAATCAATCAACAGTCAGAACATATACTGTTAGCCATTCTCTGTTTTATCGTATGCATTGGACTTGTGCTTGGGCGAGAATGAGAACCCAGCTGGTACCTTGCCAAGCAACATCTCTGAAATCCTTATCTGTAGAAAAACGTGATTCAGACATCTATTGTAAACATTCATACATTGATCATATTGTACAGATTTATTATTATGCCATGTGAAATATAACTTATACGTACCCAATCAGCAGCAGATTCAGAGGCCATGAGTGTCTCAAGGTCATCACGGCCAAAATATGAGGGTGGTCGCCAGTTGATCCCCAGCGGCATAACATCCAGCAGACCAACTGGTATATATCTGTATGCATAACTAAGCCACTCCAATAAGAAGTGTCTGGTTGTCTCGACTCCTGCCAGTATAAGGAAACGATTACTTCTCCATACTAAGCATTGGCGGATTAATATATAGATCATAGATGTTCAAAAGTATTTGCTCCACAGAGCATATGAAGTGCCTACATGTATAGCAGCACAGACCTACATGCACTTAAATATGGCAAGCATGCTATGGAAAGGAAAAAAACACCCACATGAGGAGTATCAAACTAAATAATGTTCTTTTCTTACATTGAAGGTATCTTATTGGCATGTCCTGTCACATAACACACTAGGACTAGTGTTTGAGTAATTTCTCTAACTCGAGCTATCAGTGCAAATGTGTCGTACATAAACAGGTGGAATTTATTTCATGAGTTTATATACCTTTTGAATCTGAACCCCAATGTTCCAAGCCAAAACGTACATAATCCTTCAAGATATTCAACCGCTCCCCAGAACTAATGTCCCAATGCCTCTGTTCCTTGACTTCAGTAAAAATCCAGGGCTGCAAATTTCAGAAAGGAGTGCTTTCAGAATGAAATCGGCTTTCCGTACAGCTGGATGGGTGCGCCTTGTAAAGCAAATGTTACGGAAAAATAACTACAAACCTTGATTAATGCCCCTCGACCAATCATACATGTAGCAAGCTCAGGGCAATCGGATTTATGTTTGTTCCAGTCCAAATAAGAAAACACATCACCATTTCCAATAACTTGCAGATTCGAAGTGGCAGCACGTGCACACTGAGAAATATACCCCCAATCAGCTTGCTTGATGTAACGTTGTTGCCTACTCCTTCCGTGTATAGTTATTGCGGTGGCTCCCCAGTTCCCAATATCTGCTATCAGAGAATCAATCCGGTTTTTCCCTTCAAAGTAACCTGTACGTACCTAGAGACGGAGAGAAAGGCGAAAGATGAAGTCAGTTAGAGAGTACAAAGAAATACCCATGATGTAAAATTGTGCAGTACTAAACTACAAGATAACTGGAATTGATAACTTCACCATTATTTATTCAATTATCCCCTTTGAGTGCATATTTTTGCATGGATGCATGAAGGTGCTCTAAGATTCAGGTGTTACCACTACAATATAAGCAAGAAGATGCAATTCACCTTGATGGTCAGTGGTGTATCAACTGCTGTGGTAGAAGATTCTACTATACTTTTCATACGCATCGGTTTTGTAAGAAGCATTGAACCAGCACCTTTGTTGCAAACAATATCTATGGGACATCCCATATTGATGTCAATGAAATCCACACTACAGTGTTGCTCAATGAGTTCCACAGTTCTTGCAACTGTATCCGGATATGCCCCACAGATCTGGACACCAAAGAAATCTTCGTCTGAGTGGCGTCTTAGCAATGCCCACTCAGAAGCTTGGCCCTGAATATATACCATATTAGTGGACAATGATAAGTGCTCAACCAGAAATTCTATTCTGTCAGAAAAATAAAGAGTAACCAAGACAGATAACAGGCCTATATAAAGCATGGTGGATTTCAACAATCATTTGGCATCCAGTTATTGATGAGCGAAGCTCGGTAAGTTATTCAGAAGTTATAGGACCTCATTATGTTTTAGCACAAGCAGTATGCATATTTCCATAAATATATAATAGCTTCAACTAAAACCTCCTTAGCATGAAATTCTGCTTCAAGTAGATCAAAGTTTAATATGAAATGTAATTATATGAAGTCCACATTAAGTAGGTAAGATTTCAATCCATACATTCCACTGAGAAAAAAACAATAGAACATGTACTGCTGTAAGCATAGAAATGTGGCAACCTGCAATAAGTTGGTGCACATTGCCATCTCACCACACGTGATATCAGCGCCCATAACCTTGCAAACCCTACGATACGGGAGATTCCCAACCGTCGTCAAGGGAGCAAGATAGAGCTTTTCTCTGAAGTCGATGAGTTTCTTTTCCCTTCTGTGTAGATTTAAGCTTTTATCAGTGTCCTCTGGGCTATGGTCAATGACGTTTTCTTGTTCAGTTTCAACAGAGACCTTATCCTTGTCTTCTTTGTTGTGAATAACTTGACCTGCTACAATAAACTAACTGAGCCAGCAGCCTAACAACACAAAGACTAATTGCAGCTTGCATAATCATCATCAACCATTACCATTTGATTCTGAAGTATTGTTATCTGAGCATTTTGTCTTCTTTGGAGGTCTATCTTCATCAACCTGGTCTGCTTCAAATGGTTTATCCCCTTCCATGTCTTTGGTTGAGCACATCTCTTCATTAATTGGTTTAGCCAACACCTCACAGCAGCTATTTTGATCAGCTAAGCCATTTGAAACAATTTGCCCACCGTTATCATTGTCCGCATTCTTTTTATTTCTTACAGGGCCCTGTCATCAGGGAAGTAGACATAAAGACAAGTAGGAATTACCAAGGAAACACTTCACAAGCACAAAACAAGCTCTGATACTAGAACAGCTACATCGAACAATATTTGTATATGAAAACAGTTGATAAATTTAAAATTGAACTTACCAAGAGACCAAGACGCTTGAGGACGGCATCTGCCTTAGGAAACTTCATCTGATTTTTCCACAAAAGCCTCTGAACCTCCTTCTCCAATACATTGATTTCAGAGTTCTTTCTTCGCAAAACAATTGTTCCAGTACCAACATTACCACTATCATCCCTGTGGGTACTCGCAAATCTACATGCTATATTGTAAGGACAAGGGCCCTCATCGCTGAGGAAAGGGCAACTCCCCTCCAAATCTTGTGGTTTCTACAAGTAAGATTAACAATCCACATCCAAGTAAAACAAACACATCAAAAGAGAGGTTCAATGAAATAATCCCGAACAATCAACACGGTTTCGAGAGTCTAACCTGCTGTTTAAATGCTTCCAGATCATGGCTAAAACGGCATTTGTCACCATACGGACACGAATCAACACTCCCACTCTTGGCTACCTTTGGACAGATATGCAGAGCAGATTTTTGTTCCTATGACACCAAATGCACCTTATCTAAGCATGACATAGTCACTTAACCACTGAATATTAAAAGCTTATAGAGCTAAGAAGTAACAATCAATTTAATGCATTAGTTAGCATTTGCAGTTTTGCACCATTTACATTATTCGAATTCCAATTCCACACATAAAAGTACCTTGTTGATTACTATAATTTACAGCTGCTACATTTTCGAAAACATAACGAAAGAGAAAGCGAAAAATTCATTGCTAACCTGGTGGCGCTCACGTTTGAGCTGGCGTTTTGATTTCTTCTCCTTGGCAAGAGGAGCAGGAACGGCGTCGTTTGCTTCCTTATTTCTGCCATCGGAATTTCTACTGTCACCGGACCTGAGTGGTGGAGGGCAGAGGAACTCCTTTTTAACCGGAGCTATGCCTTTAGCCACCATCTCCGCCGTGGTTAGTTCAGGTTTCATTGGTACGACGTCGTATGAAGGTGTATCGACAGTTACCTGATCCGCCATTTTCAGAGAGTAGGGTTTGAAATGTGAGTCTTCGACTCAGTAAAACGAGGGAAAGATGTTTCTCAATACGACGACGTTGGAACTTGGATATTTACTTTGGACTGGATTGGTCCCAACTCCTAACTCCGGGTAATACTTGGGCTGCAGTTAAGATTGGGCCATCACACCTCATATCTTGTTAGAAGCTCGGATATCTTAGTGAGTCGAGTTTGGCTCAACTCAGTTAATATTGTAAGTTCGATTCCTAGTATAATCTCATATATGTTTTGACCCCAAGCTTGTTAAAAACCACTATAGCCCGTTAAAAATTACAATATTTGTTATATTTATCTTTTTTATTATGCTTCAATTACCAAACTTCGGGTACAACAAGCTCAATCTACACCTAAATTTGACCACAACGTTGTGGAAAACTGAGTTTATATTGTTGGCATAAATTTTTATCCCTTTTTTCCTTTTCTTTTTTGGTTTGAATGGCAATTGCACTTGCAAACGAATCTACCAGGAAGCCAATTATTCAGCGGAGTTTTTTGTTTAAACTTGCAAGCTCCCGATCTCGGCTGGAGTTAGTTTTCCCATCCCCTTTACATATAGGATGATGTTTAGAGTTTGATCGTCCGTCCCTAAATAGCCGACATATGTACACAAAGTATTAGTGGAAGGAACGACTAGGGATGTTGCCTCCTATCCGGATCTCATATTATATTGTGTGAATAAAGGAACGTATTTTTTGGAAAAAAAAACTAAAAAAAAACTAAAGGTGTGACGGTACAATAGTTAACTGATCAGGAGGTAGACTAAAGTCAAATACTTAAAAAGTAGATTTACACAGTGAACTGACACTAGTACAACACAAATTCCACCGGAGGAGGATAATTTGAGACAACATCGGACAATAATATTATATATTCCACTACTTCAGTGTTGGACAACAACCTAAATAGAATAGAAGGATCCATTGAATCTCAATGGAGTGAAGTTACATGTACTGATGAACCAGAATCGTTGCACGAGCCAACAATATAATAAACCACAGGTAACTGGAACATGGACGAGAGCTCATAATTTTTCACAAGTCCAATAAAGGGAATCAGCAATAAGAAGTAACTTTATAATAGTAAAACAGCACCAATTTCAGAAAATGTATATAGGTTCGTTGGATCTTAAATACCAGGATGCACAGCACCCAGCTGAAAACAAAAGGACAATTATATGCCTGCTGACTCGAATGTAAAGGAAATTGAGAACCAATCGACAGGTGTTCGTCCAGTCGAAAAAAATAGAAAAAGAAATCCTAGACAATGTCATTTCTGGATGATACGGATGCTGTGTTTAGGACCATGAGACCTGGATGAATAAGAAATATATGGACTCCCAACTTCGATACATCGCACTGAAGTTGCAAAACTAATAAATGAATGCAATTCATATGAATGAAAAAATGTCAAAGCATCAAAAGCCTCCAGGCCCACCTCAGTCAAACCAACTCAAAGCCTACTGGTTTGCAGTTGTATTTCCATTGGATTGCTGCGGCTGGGAATGCTGCATGTTGCCATTAGCCAGCTGAAAGGACTGGGAGTTGATAGAAAGCTGTTGAAAGTCTCCATCAAGCTCAGCATTTGAATGTCTTAAGCGTTGTACTTCCGCAATCAATGTTTCATTCAATGCTGTCACGGTAAACTCATAATAAGTTAATCTGGCCAAGGAATCTGGATAGCTAGACTAGAAAGTCATTTCTGAGGGCAAACGTTGTGCACACTGAGAGATAAGAAGAGAATGCAAGACAATAACTATTCACATAATCACATCTATATTGAACACGCAGGGATAATACCATGAACTTATTACAAGAATTTTTACAAACAGGTACTCAGCATACAATTTGTTTTTAAAAATTTGGTGTTGAGCATACGAATATTTGGAACAAGAAGATGAATCTTTGTCCTAGTTTGAAATTTTTGATCCTATCTTCATACCACAAAGCAAACAGCTCTTTATCACAATTGTCTAGCGGTATATTATGCAGTAGTCTAAAATTTTGGGGGCCATCTCACTTCATAAAATTTGTAACAACTTATACCATGTGGACGTGCTGAGACTATCAAAGCTTAGTCAGTCGGCCGACAAATCATGACATAAGAATAACATTGCAGCAGAGCATATACCATGCCTTAAAAAGATTCTACTACCAGAATTCAGAGAAAAGCATGATTCTACTACCAGAATCAGAGAATAAGCATCATATGAATAATAAGCAAAGGAATATGATGCTCATGCAAAAAAAAAAAAACAAAGTAAAGCTAATTTAGAATAGCCAACCGGCTATAGTTGTAGGGCCAGTGAATAAAGGGGTTCAGATGCCAGGGCAGCTGTCAATCATTACTTACAGGAACGGGGTTCTTCGAACAGTATAACTACGATCAGAAGCAGGGCTCGTAAAAAACATCAATAGGACAGTCTCTATATATAATACGACCAGGAAGAGTAAAACTAACCATCACGTAGCAGGGCCTGCTGCTCCATGGATTGCAAGCGAATTCTCAGCTCCTGGTTATGTGCACTTAATCCAGCCGAGTCTCGCTGAATAAAAGTAGCAAACCGGCATTAAGAGCCTTAAATAGAAATGTAGAAACATTATTATAGGAAAACAAGACTAAGAGCTCGCTGTCTTACTTGGAGCATGGTAACTTGAGCAGACATTGTTGTAGCTTCCGTCTGTAAAGTCACCACCTTGTGTTCCAACTCTGCAATATATTTCATCCTTCGCTCTTTTGACCGAGCAGCAGACTGACGGTTAGCCAATATCCTAAAACAAAAAAATAATTACTTTATAACCAATATATAAAATTCATTCATAAAGAGGAAGATAAAAAAAAAAAAAACAGAAATAAATATTCCCTGAAACTATTTAAAAGATATACCTTCTTGCACGCTTGGGATCAGTGATAGCTATCTCAGAAAGTTTCTCATTTGACATAATTTTCTGCAGGTCAGCACTGCTAAACTCGCCATTGCCAAACTCCAAGCTAAAAGCATCTGAATTTGCATCTATTGAACTGGCTGGTGATAGTTGACCTGGTGTTGCTCCCGGTGATGGAAGAGCACTGGGGAACTCCTCGGCATAATTTATCTTTCCCATAAAACTATCCATAGAGACACTTCTATGGTGCCGAGAAGTAGAGGCGATATTACCAAATGCATTCCTCTTTAATCCTTCCTTCTTCGCAGCAGATAAATAGACCCCATGCTTCTGCACACTCCCAATCTCATTGACACTGCCACTAGTTGCTTCATTATCACTGCTATCACATCCATTTCCATTTGTCTTGGAACCACTGGCTTTACTATCTTCCTTATTCTCAATTCCCAGCTTCTCATCAGAAGAATTGAACACATCAATGTCGTCCAAATTCATATAAGTCGAGACTAGGTCATCACAAATATCCACTTCAGTTTTTCTTTTCCCAGTCCCTTCTCCATTGCTCTCTGCTCCTTTCAGAATCAACTGAGCAGGCTTAGCTGAAGTCTCTCTAGCAGACATTGACCTATCCAAGGCACCAGGACTCCTTAATGGCATAACTGACAGTGAAGAGTGTATAACACTTGAAAATCCAAATGGGATATCACTATTGGACCTTCTATGAGCTTTCCTGGGAGGTAGACTTTCTCCAATCCTTGATGAATTGCCCCTTGTAAAAGGTGTGGTTGGCAAGAATGGACGAGAGCTCCCATCTCTTTCGTCCATAAACACATCAAACTGGTCCGGCTTATGAGGTGAAGGGCTCAGGGGTGGCAATGAATCCATGGAAAACATCGTGGGCTGTGATAAAGACCGGGTATGTGATGGCACATGACTAGGACTACTAAAGTTCTGCTGCCCCACGAGATGATTGGCAAGAGCAGGACGGTTGAAAGGAATTTGTGAGTAGGGCAAAACTGAAGGAAGTTGTGGATGATAGGGCGGAATTCCAGGCCTCTTGCTACCATTTTCTATTCCTGAATTAGGCGAGAATTGCCTAACCTGACCACGAAAGTGCAGAGGCATGTTCAACTGAGGTACTTGTAGCTGATTCACCTGATTTTGTTTAGGGAATGGTGGAGGTCTGTGTGAAGCCTCACCATTAGCTTCCTCATTATTGTTAGCCATTTCTCAATTTTTTATATTCTTAGGAACTGTGCTCAATTGAAACAACCTGAAATGAAGAAAACATACATAAAACTCTTAAGAATCAACCAACTGAATTTATCATTTAGCTGCAATAATCAAGTCATTTCCAATTTCACTACTGAGTTTTATAAGTACTTGTTCCAATTAGGACAAAGAAGATGTATCAAACTCGTAGAAAAATCAAAGACAATTGAATTATACTAATCAGTAAAGTAGTAAACATAAAACTCAGCAGAATTGGAATAAACCAGCTAAGTATGTACGTAGATGAAAAAATCTAATCCAAGCCCTAACCCATCCTAATGAATCAGCATATATAATCACGATCAAAGTATCCGACACAGAAAAAAATTAATATAATCAAATAAAAAAAAGGAGACAAACATCAGCTAATAGGCATTCAGACAAGGAGAAAAAGAATCAGAGGACGAAGAAGAAGAAAAAGCATTACTCGACCATTTCCTCCTTGCACGGCGTATGTAGTTCGCAGCAGACAACATTTGGGGTGTGAAGTGAAGTGAAGTAGGAGAGTTTCTCTCTCTAGAAATCAGTGAGAAATATACTGTAATTATTTATCTCTCTCTAAAACAACAGAAAATATGGAGACGAAGATGACTAGTATGACTAAACGACACGGACTTCCTGCTGCAGTTGCCTTTACTCGCGCAACCTGCGTGATATCTTTTTTTCCATTTCTTCTTTTTCTTTTCTATATACAACTACTCGAGTGTTTTTTTATATTTTCTTGTATACAATAAGATGATTCTGCAAATAATAGTACGCGTAAATCTATAGATGTACCATTTTTATATTTTGTACTCTCCATTCCGTTCATTTTCTTCATATTTTATCTTTGTAAATTCTAACTTTATTTTCTCATCATTTAAACGAAAAATATACATTCTATTTTCATTATTTACTAAGTTATTATATTTTTTAAACTTTATCACCATATTTATTACTTTATTCTATTTTATCTTCAATCTTACGTTTGAACCCACATTAACATAAAACCGAAATGGAATAAGTATATTACTAAAATATCATCTACTAAACATCTAATAAATAATACTTCTCAAACAAAATTATGTTAAATATTCTATTAATACAAAACAATTTACCATTTTCATATTTTTAACAATCATTATGAATGAATTTCATAATTAATTGAGTTTTGATATAGTATACTTTTTGTTATGGATGTAATATTAATCTATATTATAGCAATGAATATTTTTTATTAGAGAACTATAATAATCCATGGCACACCCGTTTCTTTTGGTTTAAAAAAATTTACTTTATTAAAATATAATTTGACAAGTAAAACAAAAGGTCTTACCATAAAACATGGCTCAATTAGTATTGATGATTTATAAACTATAGGATAAGGATGTAATAACCTTTGAAATGGAGTAAGCAGGGTGATGAGTAGTTATCTTTCCAAATATAAACTTGAGTGATGAGTTCCAAGATCATTAACATAGGATCACGCAACACATACTCCTGCATAATAATCAACACTTGATTCCAATACAATTACACTTTGGTATCCAAAATATTACAAATCATGTATTCATGTCTCTAAATTTACTCTCCCTATTAAATTCACATTAATATTAATAATATGGTTTAGTTTGGAAAATAGACACCTATCAAATTTAATGGGACAGAATTTAAGGAAAATATAATTGCATTGTATATATCACCATACACGTTAATATACATGGAACACATATATAGAGTTTTAACTTCTAATGAGTTAATCTTCAATGATCTTGTAATACAACAAGGATAGTGAGTTGAAGAATACGACTACACGATACGACGTTTTTAACTTACGATAACAATCACACACACATGAGTGATCAATCAGTTAATTTGTTAAACCAACAAATGAATAATTTATCATGAGTAAATTCACAGGACTGGTTGTTCAAAATTGAAACAAACAAATTGAATAAACAAATCCCAGCAAGTAAAACTCACCCAAGAATGTTAATGAATAATGCACTGCTTTAGAAGTTCCATCAAATGTCCAATTCACTGCAAAACCTACAACAAAAACAACACACAGAGAGACAAGTGGTGAGTTAAGCATGTGAATAGAACTTCTTACTTCCTTACAGTGACCTTAGAAACATTTTCGAGCAAATACCTTTTTTATGTCTAGCCATTCCTCATAATTTACACTTCAAGCACTCAATTATAAAGAACCTCAGAAGCATAATAGTTCCAACTATTATGGACTTTCGTAGGGAATTGATTGCCAACTAATGGATAAGAATATTATTAATATTATAATCACATATATTAGTAGTTTGTTGAATGTAATCTGAACGATTTAAAAAAATAATTATATATTTATCGTTAATAATTATGATAATTTTGCTTTTTAGGTATAATTTTAATGCAAATAGCTACTCGGTTTAGGTGAATATTTATGGTGTGGTTGGTGAAAAATGCATACAATAAATATGAGGTTACATTGAAATTTTATTTGAAAAAAAAATGTACTCGTTATTTGCATGCTCACAATAAATATTTTTGATTTGTAATAGCTTGGATCAAGATTCATGATTTGTTTTTTGTCCAAAAAAAAAAGTGAAATGCACTAATATATTTGCATAGGAAATTTCAATCTGTCTTAGGCTCAGTTTTCTTCATATGAATTTGACTATATAATATTTTATTATATACGTATTTACTTGTTAATTTATGCGGTCATTTATAATAAATTCAGTAAACCCGGAAGAGGAGCATGAATATCATCTCTAACGAATTGAAGCCAACAAGTGAAATTAGGGATAACGTCCAAAAGCTAAAAGGTTAAATATACAACGTTTTTAATATTTGAAATATGTGATGTTAAACTACTTGCTTCGACTCTTTTGAGAATATGGTCTATCCGACTGCATAAGGGCCTGAAAATTAGATTTATCCAGAGTCTAGACGTTTGAAATTAGATGACAAACAGCCCATCTTCAACAGTAAACCATCCAGCCCAGCCCAATTCCTAGATCAGTTGAGCGCAGAGCACCTATTGATGAGTTCGAGTCTGTTCTTCCAAGTTGTATTGCAAAGCTTTTCGGCTACCATTTTCCCTCCTAAAACCAACTCCATTACCGCCAAAACCTCCGGTCAGCCAAGATCCATCACCTCCACCAACACCTGCCGCTTCAACGGCACACTCACTGGTCCAAATCTCATCCAATCTCTCTTCCGCCTCAGAAATCTACTGCTCCGCTGACTGTGCCGTCTCTTCCAAAAAGGTGCTTTCCGTCGCCAAGGTTTGATCCATTTAGCAATTGATTCAGTTTTACTTGGACTCTGTTCAGGTTTTTCATATGGGAAATTGTTGAAAATTTTAGCCTACCACATGTTTGATTAAATGCCTGTCGTGGACTAACTTGCAGTAGGATCGATAACTTACTAGGGCAGAGATGTACGCGAGAAAAGCGAGTGAACTGGTGAAAGAACTGGCCAGCAGTGAACCAGGACAGCTCGGTAATTTCAACGTGAGTCGATTCAGCTGTACATGATTTCTGTTAGTGAATGCTTACTGTTCATATATTGTACTGCACTCTCGTTTCGTGTTATAGTTGCCGGCCTCCCTGTCCTACTTAGCAGTTAGCACTGCTCTAGTTGTAAGATAACTGCCTTGAGAATTGAATTAGCGCTAGTAGAGGTAGTGATATCATGAATATGAATGAATTAAGTTACCGATTATCAGCCAAGAGTGATAGGAATAATGTCTAAGGTGCTCACTTATTTAATCTGTGCCTAGAGGTACTTGAAACCACTCACATTCACCTGTAAGGTTATTATGAGTGAAGTGACACGGACCATATTGTAAAGCGGGACTTGAGTTCTTATAGCCACTTATGGTGCATAATCTCTTGTATCTCTTGTAGAGTCTCTCTATGGGGCATATGAATATGGTTTTTCTCCTATTTATTGGTTGGGTTTCTTAATGACTGCAACAAACTTGAAGGTGTATATGATTTAGGTATCTGAGTGTTGTCTCAGAAATTGGAAGCTAGTGGCATTTGAACCATTACCTTCACTTGTAACTAATTATGACTATTTGAAGTGAACCATATTGATGTAGATTTGAATTCTTATAGCTATGTATGAGCACATCCTGATACCATGTTATTTTCAAGCCAGTTCTTTAAGGTTTCTGAACATCTAATTGAAGGATGCTGTTCTAATGAAATTCATTTCACGAGTTTAAAATCACGCAATATCTGTCTTGCATTAGCCATACACACGACAAACAAAATGTAGATTTTTGTGGCTTCTTCTTCATTTTTGTAAGGAAGGTTAAACTGAAAAGATTTCTGGCTTGAAATGTATTCTGTTTCTATTTCTGCATCAGAAGGACCTATTTGCGCAAGCAATTGAAGAATGTCAAGGGCATCTCCTTCATCTACAGCCCTTAATAAGGTAATTGCTCCATAGTTTTGTTGCATATGACTAATAATGTGATGCATTTATAACTGCTATAGCCTACAATGTGCATCGGTATTTTTGGCAGTTTGTGTTTATAGATAAGGATCAATTTTGTTATGTGATGTCGTTAGCAAAACATATTTTTGTTTTCATATACTTATTTCCTCCCTTTCCAATCTTCATTTTCACTTTTAGGCATTGTGCATTACCTTGAAAGTTCTTTAAACAGAGCAACAGATTTAAAGATGCAGTCAATATAAATGCATCCATGTTCGCTTTTCATTTCAATGATCTCGTGCATTGCCTGATGATGTAATGGCAGGATTGTTTTCTGATAAACAAGATGTGAGGATTTTTTTGGAGATGCAAACTCTTCTTGAAATGTTTACAGCAGTTTACTTTAAACTTCAACAATACCATACTTAAAAAATGTTGATCATAACTTCTCTATAGCTTTGTTCTGTTAATAATATTGAAGAAGCAATCATATAAATCGAACAAAATCCACAGATTCTCATAATTAAAAGATATATGTAAGCTCAACTCATGGTGAAGACTGAAATTATTATTATGGAGTTGAGGTATCTTCTGAGTTTTGATCTTGAGTTGTCATGGTGAAGACTGAAACTATTTTTATGGAGTTGTCATCTTTTTGTTAAGATATGGAGTTTTATATGCAGCTTTGTTATGATTTTTCCACAAGGATATTTAATTTAGTAATGTAACAGGAAAATGCAAGAGAATGAAAATAAATTGAATGATACACAAGGACGGGAAGATGATATTGGGAGTTCTGAAGATGAAAGGAGGAAAACAGAAGCTGAGAAAGTAGCCATCCAAGCGGCAATGAAATCCGATCAGTTTGGAGCACTGGTACACCACCTTTCGTTGGTCCGCAATAAGCGATGTCTCATGGCTTATGTGTAAGCAATCTATTTCTTGATGTGACACATGCCATCTGCCTCTTCATACGTATCTACACCATGGTTGTATTAATTCTCTTTATTTGCAGATATAATCGGGCAGAAATCATTAGAAGCTTAGTTTGGATGTGCCAGCGTGAGCTCCCTGCAGAAATTACACAGAAACTTGATGAGACAGAGAAAGAATATTCCAAGAATCATCGTGCAACTTTACAATCATACACCACGGATAAGGAGATTGACATTGATTTGACACTGGTAAACTGACTCCCGTTCCCTTGCTTATTCCACACAATAACATTTGTTGCAATGGCTCTTACATATATAAAGTGAAGCGAACCTCTCCTTGTTTGAGATTCATGGTGCTGTGACAATAAGGCTAATTCATTCTCTGAGCCTTTTTACATCCTTACTTATTCATCTTTATACAACTTGTAGAAGAAACTAAGGTGGTGCTACTTATTTAGTTTTGGTTATATGCTCTCAAGAGAACTTTTGCCACTTCACTTGCAATCTGCTAAACTATGACATATCATGCTAGCATCTATGAGCAGCTTCTAGGTTGTGGATGGCTCACCAGCGATTTTGCACAATTTGCAGATTTGGCTTGTGGTTGCTACTTGAAATATCTTAAAAGCATAACCAGGTACTGGAACAATAGTATTTTGTTTGACACACTCTTGTGTACCTCAGGACATGGTTCCTCCAAAAGATCCCTACATCAAGGTGAGAGTTCTTACTGATATGGGTGGCGTTATACTTGGTGATCATAATATCAACTGTGCTCGACATGCAATCATGTTCTTGCGTCGTACTGATGCCGAAGAGTACATCATTAAGGTAGCTTGCTCTCCTATTTAATAGAGAATTTTGCTTTAAAGATTACGGCATTTTCTCATATGTTCATTGTGATGGTGTGCAGGGCGAGATGGAAGAGCTCACAGGCTGAGATAATGCATGTAGGATTATGGCCCTTCAAACTGATCTTGTCTGGAGTTTCTACTGTGAACGATCAACTTGCTTACAGAGTAGCTGTTATAGTGTATTATTGTACTCTACTTTGTCAATGAGTCTGTTGTATTATTGTACAACTAGTCAGAGGACTAATGGCCAAGATTCATAAGATGAAGGTGGAAATGCCACCATCACCATGTAATCTTAAAATTGCAGTGACAATTTCATCGTTGTGAAATTCAGTAATTTATACTTATTTGAAATGGAAGTACAATCCAAATACTTGGGACTTGTTTGTGAGTATTTCCATCAATGGAATTCAACTAGATTGGAATTTTATGAAATGAATTTCTATCTAGTTTTACTTTTGGTTGAATTTTTCTTTGCACATAATGTATTTCTCCACAAGAGGATAATTCAAAGAACTTTGGAATCCTATTGACTTGTCTAATCTATTTATTAATAGAATTATAAAACTGAATCTGTTTATTATATAAAAGAATAATTAAATAAAATTATACATAACTAAAAGAACACAAATCGAAATCAAAATTTAAAAAGTGTCGTAAATTATAATTTGAGTTCCAAATTATAACGGCCCAGTTGGCCAGTCCACCAGAAACAAAGCCCACATTCTATTTCTAACACTTACAGTGTCTGTCAGGTGTCAGCTTCCACCACCATGAAACCATCTATCTCCGTGATAATAATTCTGGAGTTTCACTGAAAAGGTAGACAGAAAGGGAGAATTCTGAATGCTTAAACCCTAGCTTAACATAAGAGTCCTATTTATTTGAGAATAATTATATAATCGGTTAAATTGATCTAATCGGTGGGTGCAGATGGAGGCAGAAGTGATTGAAGCGGAGCTGGTATTGCCTACTCACATGAAGTTTAAGAAGATCCAAATGCATGATAAGTATCCAAAGGGTCAGCCCAGACCAAGGTGGAAGCATCTCAGGCAGATTCTGCAAGCTGAGACATATTCTCCTCATCACCCCAACTGTGAGCCAATTGTTTGCTTAATAGTTTCAGCTACTTTTTGTCTGTGTAAGTTGTTGTAACTTATGCTGAATGTATACTTTGCAGATGTCAACATTGAATCACCACCATCGGTTCGTCCGTGCAGACGAATTTGTGATGTTACTGGATATGAGGTGGGTACGGTACATCTTTCAGTACTAGTAATTGTTTGTCATTCAAAGTGTTACTCTAATGGATTAGGCATGCAAGTGTCTGTAAATGACCTTATAATAGGGCTACTTTGATAAATATGAACATGATCAACTGTACAAGTTTTTAATTAGCTAGTTGAGGTATCTTATTCAATCACCTAATAGCATGTAGGCTACTTTGTGAAATAAGCTAATCTGCCGGATAAGGTTACTCAAATTGAGCCTTGTGAAGTGCTATCTAAAATCTGGAGTTTGGAGCTTCTTTTTTCTTTTTTTTTTTTTTTTTTTTTTTTTTTGCCTATTTCTTTTTGTGTGACAATGCTGCCAAGAGGTTTTCGTTCATTCAGAGAACATATATACTCTTAGCACAAGAAGCTGATAGACACTGCGCTCATAGGATTCTTACTGAGGCTGGTGATGATTATAGACATAGTGTAAGGGCAGGAAGCTGATAGACGCTGTGCTCATAGGATTCTTAATGAGGCTAATGATGATTACTGTTATGTTGTAAAAATTGGGATTATTTTTTTGCGCTACCTTAGCAGCTTTCGTATTCCCACGGATACATGTCTTTTGGGCTAGTGGTGGTTCCCATGATTGACTGTTGCTTATTATAGTTCGTTGCTTCTTTACTTGATATGATCATATGATTGATGTGTGATGGACTGTGTATTGTATTTGGATAAGATCCATCTGGAAATTGATTTAGTGATTCTGTAAATTCTTTGGGAAAATCGAATTCATGTACTAAAAACTAGTTCTTATGCAGGCACCTTACTTTGATCCTAGAACGAAGCTCCGCTATGCCAATACTGAAGTGTTCAAAGTGATAAGATCACTTCCCAACGACTATGTCCAGCGATACTTGGCCCTCAGAAATGCTGCAGTTGTCTTGAGGTAGCTCTGGGCTCACATGAGAGGAAGTAGATTTATGCAGTTAGTTTCTTCCCCATGAAGTCAATCTAGCATTCTGACATCAATCTAGATGTGATATCTGCAGTGTGGAGTGTGGATCTTGTTAAAGAGCACATGACGTTTATGTTTGGAATAATTCTACCACCTTTCTCGATTGTATGCTTACAGCAATTCGGAATACTATAGAAAAATAGTTGTTTATAAGTTGCAACTGATTTACTGCCCCCTCTGATTACTGCTCTTCCTTTTCTTTTATTTGGTGAGAACGAAGATGCAAGCTGATTTTCATAACAAGGTAATTCTCATTAGCCATAGCGGTCCGAGTGCTACAGATGTATTTACTGTCATAGCTAGGTCCTTTGCAACTAAGTTACGCAATTAGACATGGATTGCCATTGTCCAGACCCGATTTCTTGCAATCAGAGAAGATAGTACGTTTAATAAGAACTGCAGAACAAGCAAAAGATGTACAACCTGATACGGTTCATATACTATGCAACTAAAGGAAATTCATTACAGTGCTTGATTGGCAACATACCAACGCATAACTAAAGGCCATCAAAGATTTGAACACTAACGAACTCCAAGAAAATATACTAGGGCATTCTATGTTAGTGGCATTAAGACCCAAAAACTGGATATGTGATCTAGCATACAAAGGTTATCAGCCTACACAGGTAGCATAAACTCAAAAGGTCCAGGTTCTCATTTCTCCATCAATCAAACCTACACTAATATGAGTTCAAATAAATAACCAGGTCATACACGATTGTGCAATCACTTGATAGTAACGAAGCGATTAGTTCCGTGTTTAGCCCAATAATTCTTCAAATCAACAGGTTTTGACACATCGTGGCCAGTTGCAACAAGTCTGGTCAGCAATCTACTAAAAACACTCCCACTCATTTTCCGTCCACCCATTCTCGCATGCCTCTTGTTTGGCATTTGTGGTAGAGGGTACACTGATAGGGTAGTAGTACAACAAGATGACTGCCAACCCCCACTACCCCACTTGTAACACAGACGGGGAACCCCGGTGCATGAACATACAGGTACTGGCATGCATGTCTGGTCAAACTGTATCTGATGAATTATACCGAAATCCTGTGCCCACTCAGCCTTTGACCCATCAGTTGTCACATGCCTATTCAAATCTTCCCCTAGCTTCTTCGCCTTTTTTGGTGGTTTTGTCGCAACAGTTTTCTTCATCTTTTTCTTTGTTTCATGTGATTTAGTAGTATCTTCTGCCGAATTGGTGGTAACAGGAAATGCATCAGCAGCACATCCTCCCTTTGAAATATGATCAGACTGGACATCAATGAAATGACGGTGTGTAGGATGGTTTATCCACTTCAGACCACGTGAACCGCTTACGCCCATTTCCTGAAATTGGAGGGCAGCGATGACATTATCACGTTCTCTAAGGGCATTATCACGTTCTGTGTATGCTGTGTCTCGTTGCTGGACAGCAATGTTTCTCTCTTCCAATGCCACCTTCTTTTCATTGATGAACCTGTCACGCTCTTCAATAGCAGCATCTCTTTCATAATAGATCATACTGATCTTAGCATTCATATCAAAAGCATTCTGTTCTTCTGCTTGATAATGTGGTAACATGTTCCACTGCAACAGTAGACAATGAACTTGTTTATAGCAATACTAAACATAGTAAGCTTGACAATTCAAGCACTAGTTTTGCTCAACAAATATTATCATCTTGTCTAGCTTACTGATGGTATTTTGTAGTAATCCACACTCTGCCTTTTGTTCTCTCTCTGCCCACCGTCTTCCATTTGACCAAAAGCCTGCTTATCTAGCACAAACATCCTGTTAAGAGAAAATATTAAACACTCTTGAAACCTCACAAGGCAGGCATTATTGTAATCATTCTAAAACACAAACACACTAGTGACCCTAAATCACATTCTAATGGTCCTAAATCATACTTATTAATCCTAAATTACAATTACCGATTATAACAGAAACAATAATGATCCTAAAGTACACTTCCACAGTCCACACAAACATATACCCAAATCAAGCTCAAACTCGAACTTTTGTGATTTTAAGATAGTACAGACAATTCAAATTCAGCTAGTTATATCTGGCAGCTGGTAAAAGCTGAGAAGTTACTACTATGTCATAGTTGGTCAGTTTGATATATACCTAATTAGGTTGTCATGAACATGTTCAGCTGAATAAATTCTTAGAAATCTGCCGTCACAGAATTCACAAACCAAATAAAATGTAGCAGCAACAATTTCACATGAAGAAGATGCACTCAAAATATAACTGTACTGACTACTAGTACTATTACTGACTAGTGGATTTGTAACGGGATAAAAGAAAACAAAATAAAGAAAGAAAAATAGGAAATTACAGAGAACGAAGGTAAAACTATGAGGCTTACCAGGAGTTGATCAGGTTCAATTGGCCATGAAAAAGTGAAATTTCTCGTCCGATTTCCTCTCCCCTTCCCTATCTCTATCTCATTTCACTGTTACACTTTCTTCTTTGGACTGACTGGTACGTTTCGTATTTTCAACGGCACTCAAGGATCTGCGTGTCAATTTCTGATAACGTGGTCTTTTGCATGTTAGACCTTCGAAAATGTAAATGCTCAACTTTTAAATTTCTCCACAATTACGTTTGTCTTGCTTTTTATAAATGCTTTTTCTTTTTTTAATAAAAATGATGAAATTAGATCCCAATTAATTCAAAATATGTATGGATTTTCAACTGGTCTATGTATTGTTGTATAATAACGTTTTTAAAATTTTAAAAGGATTCATATAATATGTGCTCATAAATTAATTAATTTTTAAAACATTATCATAATTAAATTTAAAAGTCATTTTTCAGTTGGTTTAGGAATTTCAACTATTTTAGGTATTATTAAAGAATTCTTCTACACTCAATATAATTCTCGTTAGGTAAATGAGATGAATTCAAACTAATATAATCTATCCGAAAATTTCAATTATAATGTGTTTATATAATACACATTTTTTTCTTTTCATCAATTTCATAGTTTATATAAAAGTTTAATCTCATTTTTTGAATTAAAATTTGTCAAACGATTCCTCAATCTCAAATACAACATGGCACATCACAATGAGTAGTCAGGAAATTTCCACTGTACGTGGCGAGAGTAGGAATGATCCCACGAGCACAAATGTCATGTCTCGATCGATGTTAATAAATTTGAGATATTGTAATGTCATAGTGCAAAACCCAAAAAAGTAGAAGAATAATGAAATTCAGCCGATGAGAAAAATAAATGCTAACTTTTCAAAATTTTACCCCCAAATCAATTACAGTGTTTCGTTGATCTAGCGCCAAAATTATAGTATTCGTTTTCAGCTCTCGTTCTCAAATTGCAATTCGATGGAGCAGCAAACTTGTCCCCTTGTGCAGCACAGCAAAAAGTCGCCATCTTCTCCTAAACTGGGTAACTAACTTCTGGTCCTATTCTACGGTTTCAAATACTTGTAAACTGTTCACTTCATGTAATTATGCGGATGTAGTTAATCTCGTTATTCAATCTGTACGAATGGATGTTGACGTGAGTATATCTTAAATTCCAGATAGCCACTCATTCTGATGTTTAACTCACTTGTTGATGATTGGTGATGATACCGTTTGTAAATGTGAATGACTCCTTTTTTAGCTGTTTGTAGATGAATCCATTTTTGAGTATGATTTCTGCTTCTTATCAGGCTTGCCTGATGATGGTTTTATGATTTTATCATCATCGTCAATCTCTGGAAATGATGAACAAGATAAACTGTTTCCAGCCGTTGCGAATGAAAATGATTTGTTTGTAGCCGATGTGAATTAAGATCTTATAGACGAATAAAGTATTTTGATTAATTCTAATTTTAACTGACCTCTTATCTCATAATCAGTCTATCGTTTCAAGACAATATGATAAATTTCTTCCAATGGTTGTAAATGATCAGAAGCTATAAGCAGTCTGATATTTTTATTTTCGGTTATAACGTGTGGATGAGTAGTCTGTGTTCTAGAAGTGTATTGCTCACGATACTAGAAGTCCATGTCGTGTCTGGCATTACAGTTGGTTTCATCTCTTCGAATATTTTGAACAGAGTTATTTATATCATTTGAGTGTTTCTTTTGCATCTGATGAAACGAATAAATGGTACATGTATGAGCTTGATAAACACCATAAGCACTGCATTATAAACTCTGATCACACAATTGTATAAGAAAATGTAATAAGAAACCTATGTTTCTCAACAGCTTTTACCAATATCTAAGAACAATACCGAGTCTCATAGAAAATAAATTCATGGCCATGCCTTACAGTTGTCGTCAATAGGTAACAAGCAACATATAGCTGAAGAATGGCTTAAACAGTGAATGGCTATCACATAATATCATATAGCCATTATTTTTCCCCGTAAGCATACCCAGGAGAGTTAGAGACTGTCCAAGCCACAATATGGGGCTATCACTAGCTTAGCATTTTACTGGTATATGTCTATGTTCCAGTTGTTGCTTGGTAACAGAGTTCGATGCTCCTGATCGAGGGTCTTAATCATATCCATGTCCTCTTCAGTGAGCTGAAAGTCGAACACCTGATAATTCTGCTCTACCCTCTCTTTCTTTATGGACTTTGGAATGACATTTACATTTCGCTGAATGTTCCAGCGAAGAACAATCTGTGCTACACTTTTCTTGTACTTCTCAGCCAAACCCTGCAGTATAATTCATCAATATAATTGTTAATAATAGTGAAGAAACCCAAGAATTTAATTATCAAAATCTGATATTTTGCAAGGAGATCTACAAATTTCCATATGCCTTGTAATGCGTTATAAAGCTTTCCCTGCCTATTTTAACAGGCCATGGCCTTCAATCTTTTTAAAAACTGCAACAATCTAAAAGATCTATGAGAAAGTCAATGGTTTCAAATTATACATTGAGAACTGGATCATCCAATATTGACCCAATGCTTGTAGCATTAGCCCCAGCACCCCCGAGAGGTGTGTGTGCAGTGACACAGATCCCATGCTTCTGGCAGAATTTTACGAGGCAATTACGCTGGAAGTAAGGATGAGTTTCAAACTGAGTAACAGCAGGCTTTATCTTTGCATAAGCCAAACAGTCTCTGGTGAGTAGAAGGCTATAGTTGCTGCAGGAGATTAAAGCCACAACATTTTAGTTAGTCACTGAAAATCATGGCTGATGCTGATGTTGTTTGATTTACGGAGGAATGAAATAAGAAGAATCATATGGTATACCTGAGTCCTATGCTGCGAGCCAAGCCTTGGGAAACCACTTCTTCCATGCCTCTCCAGGTGCTTTCTAGGGTAACGGTAGTGTCAATGTCAAGAATACCATCCTCTCCAATGACACTTGCGGGTTTGCCAATACCTACAGGTATGGTGCACTTTTTAACTTCTATACTTTATATTCAACTTTGCTAGAAGTCTATTTGCTATCCTGTGAACTTTTTTTACCTGCATGTTTCGTGGGCATAGGGTAGTGAACAAGATACAGATCCAGGTAATCTAGCCTCAGCTTCTTCAAACTGTCTTTGCAGGCCTCCACAACGTGTCCGTGGTCTGAATTCCAGATCTGAAATTTATCAAGAGGTGAAAAGTCAGTTCAGGTACAAGCTAAAGACCTGCTAATTTGTTTGTTTGTATTATTCAAACACTTCATACTACTCTGAAGTGATTAGATGAAGTAGAATCAGGTCAAGGTAGTTTTTGATTGAATTTGGTGGGTGTTTTCAAATGTTAATATAAAATTAGTGTTAACAAAATGTAAATATAATCTCCTTTTGCAAATGTAATGCTCAATGTTTCTGCTTTATATAATCAGTCTATAATAGCCTTTCACCAACAGACACTTAATTAATATGGATTTACTGTCAATTCTTGGTGCTCAGACCTTAGTTGCTATGAAAAGTTCCTCCCTTTTCACAAGACCCTGTTGAATTGCTTCTGCTATTGCCTCTCCTAGTTCTCCTTCGTTCCCGTACTTGGCTGCAATTTTTTCTCTCAAGTCAGATGAGTTCTATGAAAATAACATGGAAAGAATGCATTTAAGACACCACTACGTAATATCTACGGTTTATCTTGATAAAGGGGCTGATATCTGTAGCATAATAAGTCGATGAATAATTTTATTTTTCCTTGTTTATGGATCATGAAACAAGATTCCTTCACATCTTTATTTCACAGCCTTTTAATATTAGTAATTGAGAAACAGTTAATATAGGAAAAATAACGTAAAGGGAGATAAGTATAGTATACCAGCACAATCAAAGTGACGATAACCGACTTTGATAGCATGAACGATGAGATCTTTCATGTCTTTGCCTTCAACGCGGAAGACACCTAGGCCGATTATTGGTATCTTAAAGCCACTACTGAGCATCACAGAGGACCCGTCTACGACAGGAACAGTCGAACCATTTGCCTTGTGGGGGGTGACCATCTGGGAGACGAAGTTGTTTAGCATTGCCATTCTTTTTTCTTGCTTTTGAAAACTCAGTATCTCTGAGATTAAGTAAGCTGTTTGCTTGTGTTGGAGTTGTGAATATTGCATGGAACTTGCCCGTATTTATAGAGTTGTGAAGACCATGACGGTCACTGCCTTTTCCATTTTAATTTCTTTTTCTTTTCCTTTTGGTAATTCTCTACATTTCAATTTCATGGCACTTGGACTGTCTTGGGTCACATGTGGTTTCTTCATAATTGTCCCACATAGTTTCAGTTCACCAATGCTATTTTTTTTCCTATTTACTTCAATTCGTCGGTCCTTTTATCTTTTTGTGGTTTTAAATTCGACATTTGGTTCAAGTTTCCAACCTTAGATAATTTCTTTTATCCTCACAGAAAAATGAAGTGGCCGATCTTAATTCTTAAGTGTACCAGGAGTGTCTAATTTACTGCAAGTGACTTCACTAACCCGTAATCAAGAAGGTAAATTATCTTTTGAACTATAGCATGTTATATTTCAGCAACTACTCATATTTAGCTTTTCATAATAAAATAAAAAGATGAAATTACCAAAAAGTAGTAATTTGATTTTTCCAGAGTAACTTCACCCAATCCTAGTAATGTGTATATATAAAAGGTCCTAGCACACAGGTGAAGCTTGGGACAGAATGACAGATGAAGTTTTGTGTCAGATATTTGTTTAAATTTAATAAAAACTGAAGTAATTGGATTTGTATTTTTTGTGTGAAGCAAGTTGAAGTTTATTGTGAGATATTTATTGAAACAATTGAAGTATTGGAGTTTTATGTGGGAGAATGTCGGGTAAAGTTAAACAAAAAGTGAATAAATAAATAGTTAGTGGAGTATTCGTTAAACATAAATATTATGAAAACTTTTCATTTAGAGATGTGCAAAGATAACTAGTATTGCAAAAAAGTCCGACGATGGAGATATGAGGATAAGATTTCTTCATCTCGGATAACTCATCCCAGCAGGCTAACCACGATACATAGGACTCCTTTCTCTGATCGGAAACACAAAACTTATTCCTCCTCGATCTTCTTGTTATGATCAATATCTCTACAAATAAAGTTGGGATTTTGAGCATGCAAATGTTTGTGCGGAGTAATTAGCTGAGTTATCGTGGAGTAAATGAAAGATTTCGAATGACTGGTTGGACGAAGCAGATAGAAATGGCCATAGATAAGGTCGTGCATGCCCTTCCATTTCTCAAAATTTGCCAGGGGTCACTCAATTAGCAATGGTTCAAGTGAACAGCTCCGTGAAGTAAGCGTACCTTAAGTGATGTATCAAAAAAACACTCAGACTAGAGCGTCAAGATCCAATCAAATACTATTGAAATGTCTAAAATCAATTAATTACCAAAAATGAAATTTTGCGCGGAAACTTTTGGCCACGGTTTTCAAGTCCATTCAAAATATCACCCCCATTTCAGTAAGAACTGTTTGATTAACCTAGCGCCAATATTAATTTCGTTTTCAGCTATCGTTCTCCAATTACAATTGCATTTCGATCGACCAAACTTGTGAAGCGCTGCAGCAAAAGGTCATCATCTTCTCCTCCTAAACTACTTTTTATATGGGTTGCAATAATATGCTGTAGACTGCATTTTGGTATTTATGGCGATCGATGTAGTTTATTCTGTTATTAGATACCGTAGAGTTGATGTTGATGTGATCAATACTTGCTAAATTCAGTCGGTTCAGTCAAGTGTTTTATCACGTCTATTGGCGTTTCCCTTTTGTGATTCATAATGAATCCATTCAGCAATATCTGGCTAACTTCTTATATAAAATCGATTTTCGAATTATATTAAGTTTTTCTCTTTATAATTAGATTGTCAAGATGACGTGTGTGATACGTTATTTCCATCTGGAGTGGAAAACATTTGTGGATCTAATGTGAAGTAAGTTCAGATTAAGTTCTTCTAACAATCCTGTAGATGTTTCCCTTTTAGATTAGTTCGTCTTAGTCCGTCAAGATGACAAATGCTTTAATTAGTTTCCGGTGGTTGTGATTGTTCATATTCTACAAGTAGCCTTTTATTTTTCATTTTCTGTTTTTGTGTGATGTCTGTATGAGTATTCTGTGCTACAAATGTATTGACTTACGCATTTTGAGCTATCTTTTACTATTATTCATTTGACTGTTACTTTTGCATCTGGCAAAACTGAACAAGTGGTATATGTATGAACTTGATATATATCATAAGAATTTCATTGAAAGTAAACATTGATTACAGAATTGCATTAGCTATTATGTAATCTCACACTGAATTTTAAAATCACACATTCACAAATGTGAATAGGAACCCTGTGCTTTCTCAACGACTACGATTACTATCTATGATCAATACCAAGCCTCATAGGAAATTTATTTATGGCCATGCCTTACAATTGTCGTCGATAGGTAAGAAGCAGCAGATAAATGATGAATGGCGTAAACTGTGAATGGCTATCACTTAATATTGTATAGCCATTGTTCTTCCCCCATAAGTATACCCAGGAGAGTTGAGACTGTCCAGACCACAGATATGGGGGCTGTCACGAGCTTAGCATTTTACTGGTATATGTCAATGTTCCAGTTGTTGCTCGGTAAGAGAGTTCGGTGCTCATGATCAAGGGTGTTAATCATATCCATGTCCTCTTTAGTGAGCTTAAAGTCGAACACCTGATAGTTCTGCTCTACTCTCTCTTTCTTTACGGACTTCGGAATGACATTCACATTTCGCTGAATGTTCCAGCGAAGAACAATTTGTGCTACACTTTTCTTGTACTTCTCAGCCAAACTCTGTTACATAATTCATCAATATAATGTTAGTAAGAGTGGTGAAACCCACTATCTTCATTATTTTAAGTCTGTTATTTTGTAAGAAGGTTTACCAGTTTTCATGTGCCTTTGTGGCCGACAACTCTAAATTTAAGCTTGAGAAAGTGAAAGTGGTAGGATTCTGTTCATACCTTGAGAATTGGGTCATCCAATATTGAACCGATACTTGTAGCGTTAGCTCCAGCACCTCCAAGAGGTGTGTGTGCAGTGACACAGATCCCATGCTTCTGGCAGAATTTTACAAGGCAATTACGCTGGAAGTAAGGATGAGTTTCAAACTGAGTAACAGCGGGCTTTATCTTTGCATAGGCCAAACAGTCTCTGGTGAGTAGAAGGCTATAGTTGCTGCAGGAGATTAAAGCCACAACATTTTAGCTAGTCACTAAAAATCATGGCTGGTGCTGATGTTGTTAGATTTATGGAGTATATATGAAACAAGAAGAATCTTATGGCATACCTGAGTCCTATGCTGCGAACCAAGCCTTGGGAAACCACTTCTTCCATGCCTCTCCAGGTGCTTTCTAGGGTAACGGTGATGTCAATGTCCAGAATACCATCCTCTCCGATGACACTTGCGGGTTTGCCAATACCTGCAGGTATGATGCACATTAAAACTTTTATACGTACTTTATATCCAACTTTACTAGTCTATTTGCTATCTTGTAAACTGATTGTACCTGCATGCTTTGTGGGCATTGGGTAGTGAACAAGATACAAATCCAGGTAATCTAGTCTGAGCTTCTTTAAACTGTCTTTGCAGGCCTCCACGACATGCCCATGGTCTGAATTCCAGATCTGAAATTTATCAAGAGGTGAGGAGTCAGTTCAGGTACAAGAAAAAGACTTCCAATTTTGTTTGTTAAGTGTGTGTTTGCAAAACTTTATAATTATTGTGTACCATAATAAGTTAGAATATGGTACAATTACTTTGTAATAAAATTTGGTGTGACTTTGCAAATGATGTTATGCAGACGGTGTAAACTTATAAGTTGCAAATTTGCAAAATTGGTGATTCTTTAGTGATGAAGCTATAGTTTTAAATGTCTCCTGCAAACATGTATCTGTGCTCTGACCTTAGTTGCTATGAAAAGTTCCTCCCTCTTCACAAGACCTTGTTTAATTGCTTCTGCTATTGCCTCTCCTAATTCTCCTTCATTCCCGTACTTGGCTGCAATGTTTGCTCTCTTGTCAGAAGATGATAGTGAAAAAACAAAGTGGCATGAATTTGTTTATATCATAATAAATGGTTAGGGAATAATTAATCTTTTCGTTTTCATTTACTGTTATATGCAACAAGACGGTTTCGCCATCTTATTTCATATTAGTATTTATTATTACTAATGGATAAATAGTTAAATATTGGAAAAAGAATATAAAGGGAGATAAATATAATATACCAGCACAATCAAAGTGACGGTAACCGGTCTTGATAGCATGAATGATGAGATCTTTCATGTCTTTGCCTTCAACACGGAAGACACCTAGGCCGACTATCGGCATCTTATAGCCACTGTTGAGCATCACCGAGGGCTCGTCCATCACGGGAACGCTAAAGCCATTTGCCTTATGAGGGGTGGCCATGTGTGAGACTCCATTGGTGTGCCCAATGATAGGCAATTGGTAGGCGTTGTTGTGTAGCATTGCCATTCTTCTTGGATTTTTTTGCTTTTGAAAACTTGAGTATTTCTATGGTGTGTGTAAGCTGTTTTGCTTTTGTGCTGAGTTGTGATTATTGCATGGAGAACTCGCCTGTATTTATAGAGTTTTGAAGACCATGACAGTCACTGCTTTTTCTCCATTTTTAATTTTTTCTTTTCCTTTTGGTAATTCTCTACATTGGCACTTGGACACTCTTCTGGGTGGGTCACATGTAGTTCCTTGAAAATTGTCTCACACATTTTCACCACTTGCCACTCGTGAAATTAAAAGGAGTTCCCTTTTTTTTCTTCTTACTTAGTCGGCTCCTTTACTTTCTTTCTTTTCCTTTTTTTCCAAAATTCACTTGAATATTTCTAACCTATGAAGCATGTATACGTTTCATCACTTCTGTGTTTTTGAAAATACGTATTTCATTTGAATACTTTAGAATATATATTCAGTCGGATTCCCTGATAAAATTGATTCTGAAGAGTCCATGTCAACAATACTGAAGACTCATCATAATTGAACAAATATGGATTTCTAACCCACCAGTGTAAAGAATCTATGTGAAAATGAAATAGATACACACAAGCACTTACTTAAATAATTCAAGGTAATTTTTCTGTACATATTGTTTCTTACAGAAAAGTGGAAGCTTCACAATAGCTGGGCGATCCTCATCGTTTAAGGAGTGCCTAATTTACTGCAACTAGCTCCAGTGATTGCAAGGATATATAACTAGCAACCTTAACAAAGCAAGCACAATCTAGACCTGCTAAAGTATTGCTAGCTTTACTGAAAGGCAAATATCATCCCAACTAGCAGGCATATGTCATTTATGATCCTTTCCAGTTTCAACTGTACGTGGTAGACTTTAGATGAACAGGTGCAACTCTTAACATTCTATACAGGTAGACCGTAGAGATAGAGTATTTCTGCAAGTATTCTCATGATTAAAAGAAAGCAAATTAATAACAACGTAATGGTACTAATAAGATTCCGATACTATGTATAGACTAAGGGATTGATGATAGTTATAATTGAACTCATGCAATGTATATGTTCGTAGCATCAAACCGGTCGGGCCATGATTTGGCAGATTGATTGATGTGACTATTGAGATGTATGAATGATTCACCAAAACGGACAAAGATGGGCACTCCTTAACTAATTTATCTATTTTGAAGTTGCTGCATTATTACTTGAGAGCCTCAAATTCTACTAAGTTTATATATAATATGTGCATAATAATTCGGTTGATTGGGGCACATGAAGTGTGATTCACGAATAAGGCTATTTAAATTTTTAATCAGTGGGGTTGATTCAAGTCATAATGTTTTCTTCTTCATTTGACTGTGGTTAACCACTGGTGTTGATTTACGTCGTAACTTAGAATTCATTAATCATCTCAATTAACCTGTAGGAGAATTACATGTTCACTAGTCAGAGTTTAGAGGAATAATTGCACATGTGTTGCTGTCAATCTAATATGTATTTTGCTGACCTTTCCTTTGTTTTTTCTTTACTAAACATGGCGTAGAACTTCTTGTCTTTCAGTAGCAAATGAACTTCATAATTTTGCAGTTACCTGTTTTCAGGCATGAAATACCGTTCTTACTCGTTATTTGATGCCTTGGAACAGGTATTGACTGTTGACACTAAGCATAACTATGTGCAGACTATTTGTGCTAAGAAACAAATTTGTAAATATGGCTATCAGTTTGTTTTTGGCAGAGTAAGTCATAAGTGCATACATCATACTACTACTTATCTAAACATAGGCAAGGAAAGAAATTTAACGTAACTAAGAGGTTTGATCATTTGTGTGAACTGCACCTCTCAGTTTAGTAGTACCTTGTACGAGACTCTTTTTTCTTTTTTTTTTTTAGGAAAGCCAAGGCTCTCGAATTATATATATATAATAATCATGGCGGTTTAAAGGAACCCGCAAAGATCAAGAGTCGCAAAATAATTACATCTCACCAAAATACCAAACTAGCTAACCTGGCTATCATAAGACCAACATTTACATAATTTACCAGATCAATAGAAGGCCTAGTCAAAACGGATGAAACATACATATCGTAAGCCTTGTAAGTGATCCCAAAAGAATGATTATGTGTCACAATATTGCAATTGATCCCGGGTTGGAGGTACCAAAAGTCATGTCCATTCATAAGGACATAGTGCCATGTACCATGTCCTGCTCCAATGATTCCCCAAAAGCTGTGTCTTTGCGCACAATTATAGTGCCATGTCCTGCCAGATAATCCCCAACAATTGCTCCAAACAGGGTAATTAAGCAGGTATTCGCGCCATGCACCTTGCCTTTTGCTTTGCCTAGTGCAATCTTTGTGGTGACGATCCATGTGCCATGCCCAGAACAATATCTAATGCCATCCCCAGAAGATCCGTGTTCCATGTTCAGTGCATGTGTACAGAATCCTAGACAGTTTTATGCAATTACTCCCGCCTACAGTCCCGTAGAGTTGTTTGCTCAATCGTCTGCCAGGACACACAGTGAAATTTACTGCAGCCTGCGCCAAGTGATTGTCTGAACTGTGCATTATGTTTCCCATCAGGTGAAGTTCGACAGTTAAGCAGATTAAGACACCATTACCCCTTCTATAACAGACCACACTGTCAGAAAACATGATGATAATACAGAGGAGTCCAGGCCATAACCAAATATATCCAGCAAACCAGTTGAACATCCTTTCCTTTATACCCTGCCACCTCTCTCAAAACTCTAGCTAATATGCAGAATCTGCAGAACACCCTTCTCTGTAGCATCACAAAAATCATAAGTATTATCCCTTTGATGCTTGAGAATGTCAGCAACTGAAGTTCATAGGGGTTTTGTGTGTTTAATGCAATCAAACTAAGTGTGGCTATTAGAAAAATCAATAAAATATGAGGCTGATAAAGTTCATAAAAAGGGCTGAGAAGTGCATGGAGAGGGAGAGAAACTCCCCTGAGACAGGTAACACAATGTATAATAACCAAACCTACCTCAGAACTACCCAGAAGACAGGATGAATGCAAGAAGAGGAAAGATAAAAGACTATAGTTTCTCCAGACTATAGCACTTTTAATGATACAAGTAATGCATATCCTCCGAAACCATGACAAATCCATCCCCAAAGCATAGTTTTTAAACCAACAGCTGTGTATGCAAATAACATGTATATATACCATACAGAGCCAAGATTTTGAAAACAATTTGGGTCTCATTTGTTCTGTTTTTTGACCTCTTTAGAACTGTGTATTCCTTTTTTCCAGTTCCATTCATTTGGAGTTTCTTTTTGTAACTGCATTCTTTTCTTTTTACAGTCACCTCCACATTTATTTTTTCTACTAAACCTCCTCAGCTCCATGGATACCAAATTGATAATAGTGCCAAATGCAGTGGAAGTGTAGAAATGAACATGCTTGACATAAGTGGACATGAATGCATGAAGAGTTAGATGCAGAGTGAAGTTCATGACAATGTATATACATATGCAGACACCTTGACTCAAACAAGCTGAACAAAAGGGGGGAGGGAGGAATACTCCCCAGCATACCAACTGAAAATGCAACAGATTGTGACAGACTACCCAAGGAACAGTAGAAAAGAGATGCATATGCAACAAAAGTTAGAAAGTATGTTCCTCCAAACAAAGCATTCTAATTGAAATATGCAGACACCCTGTCCCTTTGGCTCTACCCCCTCTTGGTACACAACTGAAAATAAGTCAAACAGCAATGGGTTCATCCATCTCACCTGCAAACCTATACATCTAAGACTTTCCCACTCCTGAGTAATATTTTTTTCAGCTCAGGTATCTTGTAGCATTTTTTTTTGACTGAGTAACCTAACATTTTTTTACCTCCATCTGAATCTTTTTTCTTTGGGAAAGCTCTTCAGATCAATCAATTTTTTTGGGTCTAATGCCTTTTTTTACCTATGAACGAGGCTTTTTTTTATCAAACTGAGGATTTCTATCTTTCAATAATGTATCACATAAATCAGAAAATAATGAAAATGTCAGCAAATGAAACCCTGATTCAGGAGTAAGGGAAGGAAAGACTATTACCATGAAGTAGATTAAAGCAGTTACCCATTAACTCTTCTTGTATAAGCTAGCCCATTCTTATCTCCAAAGGCCAGTTTCCTCACTTTAATTGGAAGTTCTGCAGGGGAATAAACACAGGTTCTCCTCTCCTTCAAGGCATTTGTAGCCAGTGAGTTTGCAACTGTGTTAACCTCTCTGTAAACATGAAGAAACTTAACCTCAATGTTTCTGCTGAGGTGAATGATCTTAGATAGCAATGTGTTGATCTTCCAGTTCCAGTTGTGGTAAGGTTTCATGATTAGCTGAATAGCTAACTGAGAATCAGACTCAACTATCACTTTCTCACAATTCATGTCATTGCTCAACTGCAAGCCCTGCCATATCCCCATCAGTTCAATCATGATTATTGAGCTAGCACAAAGGTAAAGTTGAAACCCTTTGAGGATAACACCATCTGCATCTCTAATGACACCACCTGCAACTCCTCTGCTAGTAGAACTTTGAAAAGCTCCATCAGAGTTGGCTTTAACCCATTGAAGAGGGGGTTTACACCAAGATAGAACTTTGATTCTTGGTCTAGGGCTTGCAGGTAAGGAGATAGACCAACTGGCTGCAGCAGACCTGTCTCCATTCCAAAATGCTTCAGAGAATGGTTTGGCCTGATGAGAGAGATGTATAAAATTCATGATTCTTGAGATGACAGAAGTGCCTTTG
>JAYMSP010000894.1:0-39332 GCA_036897095.1 Plantago elongata | reverse complement strand
TTGTGTAATATGAGACAAATTTATGGAGAAATGTACGATGATAAAACAAAGATTAGCCTGGGTTCCTTTTCTATTTTAATTTTAGATCTTGCTTAGACCAAAAAAGTCATCGAATTTTTTATTAGACAAGAAAGACTCAATATTGTTAGTTAGGCATAATCCTATTAATATGAAAAGCAGCACATCTTATACGAGTGAATATCCCACCTTTTTCTACTTTATTTCATTCAAGCAATTCTACTTTCTGTCTCGATTAGATCATTTTCTGTTTTTATCTATTCATTTTGGATCTTTTTTATCTAGAAACTTGTTAATCAGGAAGGAAGTTCTACTTTGTAAATCGTATTTTGAGTTATAGCAGCTACACCCGCAACATTCTCTCTCTACCTGGTTTTAGTTTAGTGTGTATACTTACCTTACCTAGTCACTTTTATAGTTAATTGATATTGAGAAAAGAAGAACTGCAGATTCCAACCCAGAAGATATGATATAAAACTTATCTCGGGAGAAAGATTCACTACTTATACAAATTAACGAGAGCGGAAGGAAGATCGACTCACAAGGAAGAGTGTTTTTTGCAACAAACAAATTGAAAAAAATCTACACAAAAAGAGGGAATTCATTATCAATAAATAGAATAATACGTATAAAGTAGATAGAATACACAGGAGTAACTAATAAACTAGTGGATTTCATAGATTTCTACTCGGCTTTCTAAAAAAAAAAATGATTCGTTTTTGTATCCTGCTACCCTTTTTTCATTTATGTAAGGAAACACGTCAGATGATTCCCTAGAGAAAACTAAGTTTAGGTATCGATAGTATACCCTATGTAATGTAGTAGTTTTAAATACCAATTGTTATGATCTTAGATTGCTCGGAAAATGTTTAGAAAATAGAGGAATGCATTATATTACATGTATAGTAAATCAATCCAGCCCGACACCCTTAAAAAAAGTATTCCTTTGTTTGTTTCCGTTTGGTAGTGACAATTTTATCTTCTCTTTATATATATTTAGCCACCTGCCTTTTGTATTAAGGAATCCGTAGTAAACAAGTCTAACCAACATATCCTTCTCTTATTTTTCTATTTGTCTAGTTAAGAATTGTCTTTTTTATTTTGATCTGTTTTCATACTTTCACCATACATAATTTGGATATTTTATTTGAAAACTGACTTTTTGTAGGATAAGTATTCCAATTTGAAATTTTACTTTACTTCATTGCCAAGGCATAACTTACATTTTTCAGAACGTACCCCCTTGTGCCAACCTCGAAAAGAGAATTATGGGAATATATACTTTGTTTTTTTGTATGTAATATTTACAAGGGCTACCTTATTTTATATAGTGATTATATATATATAAGGAAAAAGAGTAAAAAAAGAAAAGTACGAAAGGAAAGTGCGATAAATAGTTATATGAGTTGTTAAGTTATATGATCTTACTATACTCCTTTTGGTTGGCTATTTTATATGTCCTAATTGTTGTTTTTGCATCCACTGAAAAAAACTAAATGTTCTAGTCATTTGAAGAGTATTACAAAGAATTGCTATTTTACAGTAGAATGCAGAGTTTTGGAGATTCGCAAACAGAGATACAAATAGAAATTAAGGCCAGTTTCTAATCTTCATCCTAAAATAAAAGCTCTAATTCTATTTCTTGGAATTTGTTTTTTCTATTTATACTATAAGAAATCTTGCAAAAAGAAAACAAGGATATTGCTTAGCTTTTAGTACGAGATCCAGAAAGCATTACTCTTTATGAGTTAAATTACTAATACCAAGGTGGGATAGCTGAGATTGATAGAAAAATTGCTAGGCTTTTGTCGGGAAAGACGGATCACTAGCTAATCTTTATATCTTTCTATTTTAGTAGGTAATAAATCTTGAAGTACATTTCTTCCTTTCTCGTCTTTCCTTTCGTTTCAGAAAAAAATGCTACTACACAAAAATACACGGTTGCTCCGGGGTAGTAATATATGGTAGTACTGCCACATTTTCATTCTTTTTAAAAGTTTATTAGGAAAACTCTCTTCCATAGCATGTAAAAGGTAAGCCTTAACTTTCCTTTCTCTTACATATCTCAAACCTAAGAAGTCAGAAGCAAAGTCCTATCAGAAATTAAAGTACGTAAATAATATTAGGCACGTAAGAACATCTCTACACATAAAATATTATTAATGAAAAGTATTCGTGCAGGGAAAAAGTCAAATAAAAAACTATTCGTCGTCAATAAAGGAAGTTACGTGCATTATTATCGCAAAGTAGAAGTCAGTTTAATGCAAAAAAGTGGAAAATACTACTGAGTCGGAGCAGGCCAAAATGATAAAAAACTTAGTGACGCAGAAATATATACAAGAAGAAGCGTAAAAGATATCTACATATATTTACATAAGTCTCCGTTTTTCTTACACAAACAAATACCAAATGAAAAGCCAGATTCGCTTATACTCCACTCCATACCACGGTGATCTCTGTAACCATTAGAAGTATAGATAATTTAATGAACGTTTATTTATTAAGATTATTTATCCTTAGAAATACGTCGAGGATACTAGAAAAGTATTTTATTTTGGTTTTCCGTGATAATGCCATGCTTTGTGATTTTGTCAATATTCTATTAGCCTACATTCATCGCGCAAATTATCCATAAAAAAGAAATATAAAAATAAAAAGGCAACTGGTCAGACTTGAGTGATTTTTCCCTAGTCTAGTAGTAAATGAGGATGATGGAAACTTAACCGTATACTATAACAAACAAGCATAAAAGAAGATTCTGCGTAGATTAGAAAGACATATCTTTTTTTTATGTGATGTATATTGCAAAGTAGATATGGGCGGTAGTATTTCTTTACGCACATAAGAATAAAAAGCGCGGGTTTAATAATGATGAAATAATTGATCCGTTGAATTGGTAGAAATTTACCTAACGTATGTATATGTGAAAAACTAATTATAGAATTATTGCGGACTAAAGAATCAGATAAAATACAAAATAAATAAAGTAGCTGTTATCGAAAAAACTATGTATGAAACTATTATGATATACAAGGAAGTAAAGGAAAAGGGCACAATATCACCTATCTGTAGAAATACATATTAAGATTAAGTACAACTCCAAGTTAACGGCATTTTGACTTTCGTCGTTGAGATGCAACACTAGTTCAAAAGTTTGAAATGAAATATTAAGTAGACCCCGGTAATTTAAAGGGTAAAAGGGGTAATGTATGGATTTCCTATCTTTTGTCTTTTCTATTACAATCAATTTAGTAGAATCTATGTATCCCATATATTAACCTTTATTTTATATGTTTTTATTCTATGTGAATTCTGCTAGTTTTTGTAGTACTACTTTTCTATAAACAAGGAGTAGCCTGTACTAACAAAAGCCTTCTTCCAAATTTCCTTTAATTAATTATTAAAGGCTAATTCGAATTCTGTCATTTACCAAACAAAGATAGGGGACTACTCGTTGAAGACAATAAATAATAATTATTTTGATGACTTTCTCATTTTAGACAAACAATGTAGCTAACAAGAGAATAAGTACCAAAAACATATTTCTAAAGAAAAGAGAAAATAAACGAGGCTGCCTAGATGAATAGGAGTGAGTAGGAAAAATGCCATAGGTAAAAAATTCTAATTATTAAAGAACTCTTATTATTTTTAAAAAGGACAGGGCTCTATACTGTGGAGAGAAAGGTAACCTATCGTGTAGACTACAAATATTTTATTTTGAAAGGACAAACAGTTATGAAAACTAGGACTTCTACCAGTTTTAAAGTATAAATATAAATAATCTAGAGAAGAAACTCGCAGTGTAAGCTAAAAAGAAGGAATATAGGTCAGAGCGAGTGGATACTAGTAGAACCAACAAACACCTATTAATTTAGAACACGATAAAAAACACACTAAGCATAAAAAGATTACTTATAAAAATAACTAAAATCGGTAAATGATGCACTTAAGAACATGATCTATCTTACTTATAGAAAGTATAGAAAGAATTGGAGTAATAAAAGCAAGAGAAGAGTAGTCACGTGTCAACATTCTAATAATATAGACTTTCTTCTGGCATGATCGGCAAATAGAAGAGTGATTCAAATCTCTTTTTTTCAAGTTATAGTCGAACTATAAAAATGAAAGGTGACCAACAGGTGATCGAGACAGTCACTAGGCACGAGCGGAACTATACGCCCACAGAATATTTTGGAGTCGCTTTTTAGGACACCTTCTATATATATTTATTCTAAACTAAATCTTTTAAAAATAGATTATATACTTATACTTAAATATCCACAATAAGTAGTTCCTATATTATCTTTTTGGAAGATCCGCGGTGTCGGGAGAATATTCTTTTCACTTCGTATTTGGTACGATTTGAAATCTTCTATTCTTGCGTTTATTTTCACTTTAATATATATGAGTTGCTTAACAAGTTCCACGCTTTGGTCCGATTAGACTATATATGAGCTTTTTTATTACTAGAAAATGAAAAATAATGAAAAGTAACAACTCAAAGAGGCTGTAGGTTCGTGGATATATTTTTTTTATTTAATGGTAGAGAATTTCATAACGAAAGAAAGGTGTGATCTATATTGTTGTGTATCTATGCGGACGAATATTAGATTAGATCTGTTTTATTCTGCACTTATGCCCGTAGTTGAGATCCCTGTCTATATCTTGTGAAATATAGGTAGTAGTATCCAATTGTCACTCAGACTTCAAATCTTTTCTCACGCTTTATCATATCTAACTATGTAGAAAGCAAAACTCCTGTGTATATCCCAACAAACAAGTCGAAAAGTTGCGAACTCTCCCATTTTATCCGTAGGCGCTTTCTTTTTTATTTTTATAGTAAATTATTTACATCGAAGAATAACATTCATATTATTAACACTTAATAAAAGATTCCTTTTTCACAATGCGGTGTTAGACACAGAATACACTTTTTTGCATTACAATACTTTTTAGTACTTTCTACTAAAAAAAATTATTTCTTGTGGGTTATAGTCAGTGAGTGATCGCAGCTCTTTTGGAATTGTATTTATAAAGAGACTTAAAACTAAAAGTTAAGGAACTTAATGAGCCAAACATTGAATTCACTGCGAGGCTGCTTACTATATATAAATATAAAGTGAGCTAAGAGGCGCACCTACTTTAATCTAATGAATGACTAGCTCTAAACATGGAAGGTTCAGGATAACAAAAACGCGAAATCTAAGATGTACTTACTTATTTTTTGAAATAAAATGATCAGAACGCAAAATCTGTCAAGAATGACCTATATTTTTTTTAGCTCAAATTCAAATAAATACTAAAAAAAAAAGGACTCTAGAAAAAAAGAAAGAAGAGCCAACCAAATAAGCCATAACACAAACAAAAAAGTAAACGCGGAAAGAGAAAGACATCCATACCAAAGTCATTAACAAGAGCAGGCAGCCAAAGAGAATACTAAATTACTTCAGACCCGATTCATTTCTCGCATATCACAAAATATCCATATACGGGTTGGTTAACAACCTTCCAACAAAAGAAGAGGTGTCCAATCCACTTACTTATGGGGCGGGCGAGAGGGTCATATCTGACAATTTCATAATGCATAAAACGAGCTTTTAATAAGACAATTGAGAAAACTAGCATGGAGATCTCTTGTTATGTATTCCTGCTTGACTAAAGTGTATAATTTGAACCAACAAATCGTCGCGTGTAATGTAGTTATGATTCCTAAAGAAGTTGCCATAAGAAAGAGTCTTTCTTTGTCTTCGATTTGCGTAGGATTTCCCCTTTTTCCTATCAGCATTAGAGGTGTCTGGGGAGGTTCGTTTCCCAGAGTGTTAGCATATATATATGTAATATAACTGTAAAGAGATCCGCACCCAGTCCCTTTTTGTTCTTAATTTCTTTTTTACCTCGCAAGTACTTCAGACAAGAAGGTTGGAAAGAAAGCTATTAGTAATTCAAATTCTTCCAAGATAGATCTATTTCTAACATTAATTACATTCAATTCCAATTCTGTCGTTAACAAAAAAAAGCAAGTACCTTTTGTTTTAGTTGCTTAGGTGTAGTCAAATGAACGAAACCTGTCTACAATTAGAATGTGAGACTACATACCTTACCTAAATGCGGAATCATAGTATAGCAATCGTTGGTATGAAGGTAGTAAGAAAATCCGAGTCAATAAATATGTCGCACTTCTTACATACTTCAAAAATATTTCTTTTTGGAATACATGTGCGCTTTCTATAAAAGAAAGGTAAGTATAAATATTTTTGAAGTAGGACCTTTGAAGTCTTAAATCGACATCATAGGAACTGAAATCCAAATCTAGGACTAAGTCATGGTAGGTGATACTGGAGACAAAAAACAGACTTTATTCTTGCATAAATTTATTATAGATGATTATTTAAAGCATTCACAGCGGAAGTATAACATAGACAGGTTGTTGCTTTATATATATATATTTCGGAATAAAAGAAAAAACATGTCTTGTAAAAGTTGACTTCATTTTCTGTAACGTTCTGTTACGACTTATGTAAGTAAAGGTTCTAGACTGCACATTCATTAGTGGGATGGCTTTCTCAGCTGAGTCTCTTTTCTCATCTTTCTCCCAAAGTCTTCTTCTTTATCTTTGATGAGTCTCTTCTATATTTGCAAGGTCTACTACTATTAATATGTCTCAAATGTCTAAAGCCTAGATCTGTGTGTAATCTTTCTCTTCGATTAGTTGTCCTAAGTCGCCAAAATAATCTAGTAAAATATATATATAATAGTAAAATAGAGTATTATATAGGGTAATAATATAATAAGGTCTAAGGTAATAAAATAAACGGTAGGAAATAGAAAAAAGAAGGAATATACAAGACACAACCACTATTCACTATTTGATGATCCCGATTCCTTTTTTTGTCTGAAGCAACTGGAATTGATGTGAACGCCTCCCCTGCTCCTGGTTGTTTAATATTTTGGGGTATTAAACTTTATTTCTATTTATAACTATATTGCATATAGTCTTAAATCTTTTATGAATGGGGGCATAACTACTAATAAACTAACTCTAAGAGTAAGTGTTCTAATAAATGTGTCTCTTTTATAAATTAAAGAAGAGGATAAATATTCTTATTATATAAATATGTTCTTACTTAATGAGAGTTAAAGATAAAAGCTTGCATAGAAGGAAGTACCTCTATCTTTGTATAATTATGAAGAAAATAAATCTATTAGCACCTGCATAATAAGAAATCTCTTGAAAATACTTCTTTATTTGATATAAATGTTTTCTATAAGGTATAAGTGTATATCAATAATTGGGTTTCAACACCTCTCGTATCCTATAAAATAATGACAATAATAATTATGCAGTAGTAGAAAATTCATTATAAAATAGGAGTAAATACAGGGAAGAGGAGGGGTGGTGCTTACCTTTAATACATAATCAAGTTCTCTTAAGCTTAAGAAAGACTCCTAAGTTATAAATATTTTTAAAGAGTAAGAAATAGTTTTAGTCAGGTAAAGAAGCAACTTTATAGAATACTAAGCACTCCTGAGTAAACTCTATTTTAGTTAAGTAAGCCGTCCCTCTAAGCAAAAGCGTATCTCCTCAATTCTTAGATAGGTTCTATCTAAAGTGTATGCTCTAATATATGCCAAAGGATTGTCTATAAATACTCAATCAAGCTCTATTTAAGTAAACAATTAAATAGAAAAAGTACCCTTTTCTATATTAAAGGTAATTATAACTTATACCTAGTTACTTAAAGGAAGCATAATTATTAAGTACTCATCTTTTTAGAAAAAATTAATGTGGAATAAAGACGCTCTCTTTGTTACGTATAAATCAGCACCCATGTAATTAAGCTACTCTATCAAATTATAAATTATAAGGCGTATTTATTGATAGATTAGGGATCTTCTCTTAAGTAATATACTAATTATATGTATGAAATGAAGATAGAATTAATATAGACTTATCATATAAAGTTTATTTTAAAAGAAAGAGTCTTCCTGTAAATCCTATGATTGCCTCTTAAGTAAAGGGTTTTTCTTGCTATAAGTACTTGTCAAATGTAGCAATCACTGCAGTATCCCAATATAAAAGACACGAGGTTCCCTCTTACTTTAAGACAAAGAGATAGAAAGCTCTTCTTTAAAATAATACTAAATAATTAAATAAGGCACTTTAGAGTCTTTTTATATAATAGGGCATATTTTATAACAAAGATTGCTCGATTATCTATTTCTAGTCAACTATATAAAATAGTATACTACTTTCCTAGTAAAATTATACAAGAGTTCTTTAGTATTCTACAACATATTAATATTTAAAAGGGATAGCTTACATTTATAGGATCTATTACTAGGTAAAAAAGGGATATAAGTACTTACTAAGGGGTAAGACCTTCTATAATGGCGTTTCTTCCTTAATAAAAAGTTGCACAATTAAGGTGATGACTATAAAAGTGTTTTTGCTAAGGTTCTGTTTATATTACTTGTCTATAAATAATTTATTTTAGATACTATTCATAATTATGTCTTGGTATAATCCTTCTTCTAAAATCTAATATAATAAGCTTTGTTAGGGTATACGGAATATTTATATCTCTTAAGAATTAATCTTATCTATTAATATATATAAGTATTCTTTTAGTATAAGGTGCCTCCGCAACTACTTTGTAACTACTAAGCCACCTAACCTAAGTAAACGCGTATTATGTAGTAATAATTATTTTAGCTAATTCTATTGAGTAAAGTGTAGTATAGTAGTCTCCTTAAGTAATTAGAAGATGCCCTTAATATTAAAAAAATTTTTGGCTTAAGGTATGCATATATCTACTTAACAAGAGAACACTTAGTATATATCTATAAGTGTAGAGTTAACTTGCCCCTATTATAAAGAGATCGTATATTATAGACCTTACATAATCTAGACTTGTGGGTTCTTTACTTCTACTTAGGGCACCTATTTATATGTTATAGCGCACCTCAATCTTTTATATATATAATTATTAAGAGATCTTATAGTAGACCCTTAATTATCCTTTCTTTTTTTATTTTTTAAGGGGCAGTATTTATTATAACTTAACAAAAGATTAAACTTTAGTAATTAGACAAGAACTCACTCGCCTTATGGATGAGTTAGGTAGTCTCGCTTAAAAAGTGTGTTTAAAGTATGTATGTTCGTTTAACAAAGTGTATGATATAGGCATAATAAATACACGGGTATTACTAACTTATTTGAGTACCTTATATATTAACTCTCATTATATAAGGAAGCGTTGCTAGTAAAGCAGTAGTCTATTATCAATAGATAGTAATTACGCCTTAGAATTTAACTTTTATGTTTGTCTCCTTATAAATTTAATACCTCATAAATATATTAGAATAGGTGTCCTTAATGAAGCTGTCTCTACGTATGCTTTTCCTAGTACAATTATTTAAAAGATACTTTATTTATGACATTACACGCTTACAATATTAAAAAGTTAGTACCTCTCTAAGTACTTAATAGTTTCCTTATATTCTTTCTTTATAAGGAAACTATTAAGACCTATTCTTATAATTATGTGACTTAAATAAGGGAAGTTATTTGTGTAAACTTATATTTATTATATTAAGGCTTGTTAGCAAGGGAGTATTATTCCCCAAGAGAGCGTATTCCGAATGAATCTTTATATAAAGAGCTTTATTATATTTAATATAGTAAAATACCCTTATTAATAGTACCTTATAGTAAGAGCTTACATATAATATTTTAAATACGAAAGTACTCAGTCAGGAGTAATTATTTACATTTAATGGGTGACTTAAAAAGAAGGGATTAATCTTCCCTATAGAATTTTGCACTATTTCTTAACTATATTAATTGACTAGGTAAAGCCTTTAAAGTAGTGTGCAAAAACCAAGTATAGTTATAGTATGCTTTAATGTGTTCGCTCAATACTTTTATAGTTTTTCGCACCCCAATATATTTCTGGGGGGTGTATTCAAAATTTACATTTAGAAGACCAGTCCTTGTGTAGTAAAATTAGAGGCTTAAATTAAGAGAATTAAGCAAGAACACAAAGGGTTACTTACTCAAGGGAGGGGTATTCCTACTTTACGTATTTTAGGAGAATTCCCTCTTTTATCCTTAGTAAATTATATTTCAGAACTTTCATGAAATGAATTATAGTGACTGATCTTTACTTTACCTACTCTTTGAGCATTTCCCTGATAGCTGCATGGATTCTTGTCTAGACAGAGTGTTCATACTTTGCCACGATCCCCAGGGATGGACTAAGCTAAGGCAGTTCTCAAGAAAGAAGAAGTTTTGGGGTAAAGAGTAAAATCTCTTTTTGAGATCTATTAATTTATAGAAGTTTATGATACTACAATGCTTAAGATAGTAGGCTTGGATATTTTCCCTTAAATATTTCATTTAATCTCTCATCGTCTGGTACATGTATGTAGAATTGGTGATGCCTTACTAATTTCTTACTAATTACATATACAAAATTATGTTTATTTGGGGAAGCATTCATATTGTGTAATGCATTTATAAGGAATTTTATTGTACTCTGTCCATCTATTTCTGTGTGAAATACGCGGAAGGATTGTAAAACTATACATTATTATGTAGTGTAGTGACTATGTCTTATCTAGTATAAGATTCGATCGAGTTGGGTAATGAGCAAATAGTGCCTCAGCTTTAAGTATATTAAGTAATTGAAATAAGCTATTATTTCCTCTTTTATTTTATGATGTGTTGGTATCAAGCAATTAAATCCTATTTCAATTCTATGTGAACAACTGCGTACTCGAGAACTCCTTGGGAAGTCATAATATTTCTATTCTAACAAGCTAACAGCATTATGCCTATTCTACTTTTGGGAATCTTTTATTAGGGTCTCTCTTTACTGAGTAAAGAAGACAAGTATTCCTGCTAAATTCTATAGGAAGTTGCTACTATAGATGATCAAAAAGGTTTAGCATGCTCTATTTTTAAGATAAGAGAGGTTAGAGGAACCTTAATTAATTAAGTTTATTAAATTAATAACTCAACTATAAGGGTATAGTATTTATGTCTCTAGTATAGTAGGTGTTACTGCGAATATATTTATTATATTACTTTACTCTAGATTAAAAAATCTAGGTAAAAAAGTTTCCTCTAAACTACAAATATAAATTATTATGTATGCTACCTTATTCCTACGATGCAAATTTCATAGTTTTACAGTTTTTATGTAATTTAAGTTTAAGTCTGCCATACCAAATAGGCATAAAGATTTAAAAAGGGAAGTGCTATAATCTATAATATAAGTATGAATAATCATAATAATCATAGTCGTGATAGTTTAAAATATAAAACTCTTTTCTTGAATTCTTGTCAATAACATAAAAGTAGTATACATCTAATATAATAAAGTAGTAATAAATATAAATATCACAAAAAGGTAATTTAGAAGAAGGCACCCATAATATAAATTTTTATTACGTGCTATCGTTCCTTACGTTATAAGGTATAAGTAACGTAAAAGAATTCGCGTATCGCGTAAGTACTTCGCGGAGAATTCTAAGTTACTACAATAATCATGTCGTTAGATGTCAGAGCTCTTTTACTACAGGGGATTAGATTACCACTTTAGATCAACTAGAAATAAATCAATATAAACTATGCTACAAACAAGTGTATTGCAGATTAGCCACTAACAAGATGCGTCTTATAAATTGTTATATTATTACATACAGGAGTCTAGTATTTAGTATTTGTTCTAATAAGCTATGTAGTAGTTTTACTTTCTTTGTTGTTGATAGACATGAGTAGTTTTTTAGGGCTCAAGCTTCTATACTCACTCCTAAAGGGGACTTGAGTTAGTAAAGGGTGTATGTATTTCTTACTTCTTAATTTAGTAATATAAAAACTCTAGTAGAATAGTAAGCTAGGTCACGTTCTAGAGGTTAAATTTGAGTTATATTAATTATAGTATTAGCAAAGTGACTGGTTAAAACACAACGTATCTATTTCCTTAGAATTCTATAAGGAACGACTATTTTATCTTTGTTTGTGAGGTGAGTACTACACTTGACTTTAAAAAGAAACTATTATTAAGAGGGTATGCTACAACATAAATTTAATTTGTTTGGTGTACTTGCTTATATTATTACCAACCTAATAGCTATACTAGAATTAAAGAATAGACTAAGGCTGATGATTTAAGGGCCTATGGCAGGAGACTCCGTAAAGGGAGATGCTTAATTCGGTTATACCTTTAACATGCAAGATATTTAATGTACCTATTTTATCTTAAAAAACGTTTTCCTTTTTGCTCCCTTAAGATTAGCCTTTGCGAGTTATAGTTTAATCACTAGTTACTAAGGGACACTTTAGAATACCTCTTCTATATTTATATTACTAGAGAAAAGAATACATTCCATTAGCCAATACATTTTATAAAAGCATAAGGGGGTTACTAGTACACTTTCTGTAATAATACATACTTGATAGACTTCTTAGAACACCTATTTTAGTATATACTTATACAGTAGAGAATTCTATATAAATTAAGTATAGTTGACTAGTAAGTATTTATCACTCTTCTTAATAAACTCTCTAATAAATATACCTCTAAGCGACAAGGAATAAGCTATTTTATTAACACCAACAATTTAATAGTAGATGAAGAGAGTAACTTTAGTCTTCCCATTATAGGCTAAATATCAAGTAACATATTATAGTAATAAGTACCCTCTTTCTATAAAGTATAAAAAAAAAAATATTAATAACGAAGGATTCTATATTAATGAAATGAAAGGAACTATCTCTATATTATAAATATAAAGATTATACCCTTAAAGTAAGAGAAATACTTTAATTAGGTCTTAACTTATTAATTATGCAAGAAGAAATAGCGTAGTATTCTCTTATCTTTCTTATTTTTAGAGTCTTCTTTAGTAATAAAACAATTAAGCTATCAGAGTTTTTATTAATAGTAGTCCCTTTGCTAATATACTTTCTTAAATAATTAATAAATAAGAAACTTAGCTAAGATTTGGGCGCTCTAAGGTATGTACTCTCTAAGCGCCCCTTATATTTTATATTAATGTAAGTTTTATATAAAGAATAGAAAAATGTAAATGCTTTATAACAATAGCTCTAAAGGTTAAGACACTCGCTTGTAATTTATGTTCCCTTAGAACTCCGGGTACACGTGACTTGCGCAAGATACTAAATTGAATCTTAAGTAAGTACTCCTCCCTTACTATTTAAAAGCGTTTTAAAAATTTATTAGTAATATTTAGTTTTAAGGAATTCTATAAATAGAAATGTGTAAAAAGCTTGTTACTATAATTACATAAATTAAGGCTTGTTTGAATTATATTTACAAACAAAGGAGAAACTCTTGCACTTATAACATTATATTTGAGAGTTGCCCTATGCATTTGCGCGTCTTATTTATTAAAAGCGTAGAGTTATCTATTTTTAATACTCTCCTATAATCCCATAAGGAGATATTTATTACTTTTATATTTTAAAATAAAACACTTGTCCAACTATATTATAGAAGAAGGTAACCTAACCCTTTCATTACTATAGCACTATAGAAAGAGAGAGTATAATGCTCTTGAGTATTTAAAGAGGAAACTTTGCACTCTTACTTTGCTAGTGGAGGAGTTTACTATAATAACTTGCCTTATAGAATAGAGGTATATTATTTTATATTATACTTAAGATACCTATTTAAAAGTACTAACTACATATAGCTATACTTTTTATTACTACTCCTTTATGATTAAGTCTTTATTAGATGAGCAACTTTCATAATCCCTTATACATGTGGGTAACACTCTTAGAAAATAATTGTCTTTATTTAAAAGTCTTCTCGAATACTATCTTTATAACTCTAAAATTCCTTTGTAAATATAGATGTATTTATTAGCTGGTGTTTAAATTATTTAAATAGAAACTAGTAGAGTACTGAGGCGAGGAAGATAATATATTACTAACTTATAAAATATTATTAACAACTACTTATTTATGAAAGAGTGTCTCTTGCTCAATTACTAAGGTGTATCTTATACTTTATACGAAATTTATACAATAAATTACTGCGTAAATAGAATCTTCTATATAAGATATCTAAGAGAAGTACATAATTTAAAGGTGTTGTGTAACATATTCGTGGTATAGCTCTAGTACTTTAGTATAAAATAAGAGCACGCTTCCATCTAGTTTAGCTAAGTACTTTCCTTTTGTAAAGCGGGTGTCTAGACTTTATATTATATTTATAGATGGAGTTACTGCTAGAGATTATGTTCTTTTAAATACTAAATTGTATGCTAATTATTCGTAGCTAGTAAACAACTCTATGGGCAATCAAAGGGTAAGATAGATTACTTATTACACGAATTTATTAAAATTTATTAAATAGAAGTTATAGGAGACTACTTACTCTATAATATAGGAATAGTTAATAATTATGTCTTAAAGTTAAAGTATATTTTATTTTTTAATGGGTTGCTAAGGAATACCTTGCAACTTATACTATTAAAGGAGCTTTAAAGATTCACAAATAATTCTATGTACAGGGTTAACCTAAATAATATTTATTTAAAGTGAGTTGTCTTTCTTAAGAAGAAATAGGGTAATAATTTGCATAAATAAGGCAAATGTATTAAGTAAGAACACTCTCCTTAAGCACTTGATTAGGTAGGCTGGCTCTATATTATAAATTACGTGTACTAATACTTTCCCTTATATACTTTAATAGCAAGGGCACACGTAAATATCTTTTGTAATAAGATCTAAATTTTTCTTAATAATTAGTGAGAGGGGATATTTTTATCTAATATTTTAAAAAGTATATTTAATATCTTCCTCTAAATTAAACCCAAGTCTTTATATTTATATAATGAGACAGCCTCCCCTTTCTTATAATGGGCACAAAATAAAAGCTTTTCTATAAAATATTTGTATAGCATTTCTTTTTTTGAAAAAAACTTTAATTTAACTCTATAAATAACAAGGCATAACTCCTCTATTACAATAAAAGCTAAGTGTATAGTAAACACTTTTTTCCTAAATACTAATTAGGTATGTTTTTCTCTCATATAAATAGATACTTAAAAGGACTTATTAATATCTATCATATTTACACAAATGAGTTGTTGCTTTCATGGTATATTTGCTACTTAAGTCTTATCTCTAGAAACATAATTACTAAGGAGAAATAAATTTAGCAATACTTTATGTAAAAAAAGCCCCTTTCGAATCACAAATAGTTTACGTTATATAAAGCACAGTTACATTTTTTTAATAATAATAATAGATATCTAAGCGTATAGACGTATAGAAAGCTTGGTTAGGTAATTATGCATATAAAAAACTATATAACCTTAATAATGGGAAGAGACTCTTGCTTTAGATAATTTAAGGATAACTAATATACTTCGCTTAACCATATATTTATACTTAAGGTAGAAAATCCTATTACTTTACGTAATAATTACGCTGCAGATTTTCTTACTAGATTAGAGTGAGGTACTACTTTGGCAAATATCTTTTATATAAAATAGAATTCATCTTGATTAGTTTTATAGTTACTGGCTGCCTTAATAATGGAGAGATATAACTTAATACTTATAGGGAAAGATGATGTAGTTACTTATAAAATACAGCGTACTCTTACCTAATTATCCTAATTATAAAATATGGAATTATACCTAGAGCACTTTCCCTTAACAAGTTGCTAGTTTAAGTTATGCAAGTGTAAAAAGTATATTAATACATGCTTATAACTTATAAGGAGAGAGTATACATATTTGAAAATCTAAGCCTTAATGTTTTGTTAAAATAAAAGAGCTCTAGTACAATTCTTACATAGGTTAAAGAGAGTGTTGATACATGTGATACAGTACTCTACTTAATATACGCTGGGGGGCAAGCGTTCTCTATTAAAGGAAAACTATCTTTGTAAACTTTTTTATTTATATAAAGTACTCTCTATTAAATGGAAAGTATCATATCTTATTAAGAAGTAACTGGTGTCTTAATTTTTCTTTTTAAGCCTTATTTACAGATTATTAATGTAATCCTTAATAAATATAGTTTGTTCTCTTCTTAAGCCAAAAAGAGAAAAAGCACTCTATCACTTTATTATTTGCTTAAATTAAATAAAGGGTAGTTAAGAAAGGAGATTTATCAAATGCCTTAATTTGTACAACTATGAAGTATGTTTAGAGGCAATTATTTAATTTATATAGATAAACTTGAGTTAATACATCTCTTTATAGGAGAGAAAAAGATACTAAGGAGCCTGAGACCCTCATTCTATGCCTTATAAAAGCTTTTTAGAGTCCTGCTTAGAGCCCTAATAAACTTGTGTAATAGAGATTTATACTTTAACTTATTACTAGCGAGTGTCTTAATAATTTTTATATAAGCATGCACTTTAGTAGTAACCACTCTGAGTAGTATTCCTTAGGCGCCTAAGTTTTTAATTATAATTAAGTATAAATTAAATATAGCTCTCTAATAGAGGGCCTTTTCTATAATATGTTCTTAACAAACGGATGTGTTAGTACTTTTTTGCTAGTTAAGCTTTATATAAACAATTACTAAAGGAAGGTACCTTCGTTGCGTATAAAAAGAGATACCCCTTACTATAGAATAGATACTTGTCTTTTTTAAAATATGATACTAATTTAGACTTCCTAGTATATACTGTTATATAGAGGGAGTATTGTACGCTGTAGTTTTATACTTTCCTAAAAGAAATAGTCATAGAAAAGTAAATTAACCCCTAAGAATAGTTAAGTGCTTAAAGTATAATGGAGAGAGTGTACCTTCCCTCTATATTTATACAACTAAGTTACTAAGAATACCTTATAATTATTAGAGGATTTGCTAGGTAAGAATAACTTAGCCCTTAACAAATAGTATTGCCTAAGAGAGGCTCTTGCTTCTTCTAGCATAATTAGGATTTCAGAGTAATTTATATTATAAATAATCTCGCTAAAGGCAAAGTATATAAATTTATAAATAAAAAACTTATATATATATTAATAAAATAAAAAAAAGAGCCGGGATGTTATTTACTCTTACTGGCGCTTCATATAAAGGGATAAATACATCTTTTAAAAACATAAAGAGAAGGGGTCTTACACACTTACACGTTTTAATCTTTACCAAAGAGAGGAGCTACGTTAAATACTTTCTTAGCAAGCACAATGCCTTTTAATTATTCTAGGCGCCCTATTTTAAAAGTAACGTAAAGGAAAGATAGTCACTACCCATTCTCTAAAGTAGTATAGCTTAAGGGTGTATACTTTAATACTTTAATTGTCTAAGAAATGAAGCGAGAAATATAGATTTTACCTATCAAATATGCAAAGGAGTAAAAGCCACCTCCATCACTTTTATGTTAAAGGTATATTTCTCTAGTCCTTGTTTTAAATATAAAGTACGTATAAATAGCTTTTATAAGGAGACTCACTTAATTACTATAAATATATATAATAATATAAATGTGAGGGAATACTCTCTTTTTAAGGCAATTTACTCTCCTATAAATTAAAGGATTATCCTAGAGAGAAATTTATATTGCTAGCATGTTTTGTCTATGTACAAGTTACTTTCTTAATATAGTCTAGAGTATTAAGAGTGATTTCTTTAGCAAAGGGTATAGGGGTACTTAAGAGAGTATGATCTTTTTACTTTTTTAGCAAATTCTATATAGATCTGTAGAAGATTTTATTTATAAAGTAAGATCTCTTTAAGAAATTATATTACTAGAGTCTTAATAATTTAAGATTTTTTACAACCTATAAAAATTTTGCTTTTAGAGATATATTCCATAAAATTTTTAATAAATTCATTAACTATAGCAAGTTTGAGTATATATTTATACAAGAGTATACCTTTCCTTCTATAATTGACTACTATAAGTTAAGTAATTCTACAAGCTTGCACATATTTATTAAAATACTTTAGAGTCATATAAATACCTATTCTAATAATGTAAGCTTTACTTACAAGCCCAATATAGATATAAAAGAGAAAGACCTTTAATCTCCTTAAGCTATTTAAGCTAAAGTAGTGGGTGCCCTTAGAGCTTATATACTTTCATAAAATGATTAAGACTTTCTCAGTAATATTATAAGTTATTGCTCTAGTGAAAGGAAAGATAACTATACCTCTTGTTCTTATTATATTATTAAATTAAAATTTTAGCTCTATATACCCAAATATGTAACACGCTTTTAAATGCATTTTATATTAATAGATCAAGATCCCTTACTCACTAGAGTATACTTAAGCATACAAATTGTGTAAAAGAATATGGGGTATGAATTAATTATATAAGATTACTAAGTCTTTGCCAGAATAAAGTAATTACTAGTATATGCGCACATTCCATTCCCTTACAAGTAAATTATATAATGGAGACTAGCAAAAGCAAAATACAAGCTATTACTTAAGCATAAATATTGTACTTAAGAAGGTACTTTTCAAACATAGCTACGCTACAATACAGCCAGTATAAGGATCATACAATTTTAGTCCAAAACTACAAGAAATGCGAAGTATTCTAATATTCTTGAGGAAACTATCTAGCTGCCAGTTATTTATTCATAATTTTATCTTTCAGACTTTTTTATTCTTTTTATTTAATATCAGACGTACTTTTGACCTGAGCAACTATTCAACTTACTAAATCAGAACAAGTTTCTAACCAAGGATATCCTTTTTCCCTCGACTCCTTACGAGCATGGAATATTCTAAAATAAATAAAACAGGACTTCCCTAGCTAGAAATGAAAAGTACACTTTAACTTTGGACTATATGAACTATAACTTTTCACAAAATAAAGATGTGGTTACTACACGAATTTAGATTTTTTACTTCTACCCTGCAACATAAAACATAAAAAGTTTCATTTATAGTATAAACATTTTTTTTTATGATTTATTATTTTCCCTAATAATGTTTGTTCTAAATGAAGTAATAAACCAACAACATCCTATATCTATAGGGTATTGTACACCAACGAGGGGAATGCGTACTTATACTAACTAAAAAAGAAAGAAGGGTCTGGGAGAGTCTTATCTATACTTGTTGTATATTAATATCTGGGGAATTCATGAATAAAGAATCTCTTACTTATAACAAAAGAGCACAAAATTATATTATAGATATAGTATTTATTTAACATAGTAAGTAAGGATTTACTATACTTAACTATATAGTTAATAGTGTATAGGTAAAAGAATCCTCTCATAGGTATAATTATGTCTGATCATATGGTTTATATCTTTATGTTGGTACATGGTAATCATATATTATTGTACTATAACAAACATATAACACGAAGCGACTCCCCTAGTAACCGTACATACTATACAAGAGTAAACATACCCTAAGGCACCTTATTTAATACTATATAAATTCTATACTATTGGAACTTATTCACAGATCATATGCTATACTTAGCAAAAAATAAATCTATATTAAAAAACAGGTGCTAATATAAACGTGGGGTGAGCTAAAAAAGCAAAAGAATATAGGGCATAGGATTACTTTATCATTGATTATTTCACTTAAATAAAGAGTTATACTCAAAAGAAGTAGATACTGAAGGATTTTCGTTGGTATTTTCTTGTATACTTTATATTTCACGCTAAGGATGTAATCGCCCTAAGAACTATTTCTAAATATATCCATCCCAAGGCAGAACACCATCTATTATATAGAATCTACAGTAGTGTTGTTCACCTAGTAAGTATTCATGATCCCTACAATACATATACATCTAGTGCTTTGTCTAAGAACTTAACTTGATGCTATCTTACACCCTACGCTTACTGTTGACTAGTTGGCGAGCTCTCGTTCCCCTGGTTACTTGTCGTACTTCAGTTTCTGTAATTTCTTTATCTAAAATCAATCCCAGAATAGTAGTGTTAGCCTAAGATAAGATATATAGTATAGGGTACTTCATAGTAGTTTTCATTCATAAGTAGACATAAGTAGAAGTATAGTAAATTACAGGGCCGCCTTTATATAATAGAAGGATACTGATAAAAATGAAGAAGAATTCTGCGAATAAAGTTTTATTGGCTTAAGAGGCTTAATTATAATAAATTATTATAATCTATCTTATCTAACATCAAGAAAAGCTTCCCATGCCTTGTATAACAATATGTATTACATTATAAAATATTTTTCTTAGAAAGAATTGCTCCTCCATAAACCTTACTTTCTTTGTTCAGGATATTCCAATTTCTATTCTATATAAAAGCATGTACTACCTACTTCCTCATTTAACTAGCTTGGCCAACCCGCTCTTTTGGAGGTATTACTACGTGTTTCCCGCGGAAGAGCTTAATCCCGATGCTCTTAAGTTTCGACGAGGAATAATGTTTTTTTCTTATTAATATTTCAAAAGTGTCCTATTTACTTTCTAGTCCCTGAGGCTGTAAAATCATAAATATAATACTTCACGTAGCTAGGTTCACTACAAAAGCTAATAGAAATGAATGTACTATAAGGAAAAACTGGGTATGCAATAAATAAAAGTAAGAGATTTTTTGTACTTAGTAATTAAATTATATAGACATAGAAGACTTTACCCAAGTAATATTAAAAAATTGTACTTTGTAGTCACGAAGACTGTACTTAACCTCATCGAGTCTGGATTAGACAAGACTTAATTAGTAAATAAATTATGGTAATGTCGTTAGGTTTTGGAAGCAGCCTTAATAGTTGAGAAGGTCAGAATAGTACAAAGAGAAAACGTAAAAGGAGTACCAGCAGGACAGCCTCGTTATTTAGTTATGTTATCCTCTAGTTTATTCTACGGTATTATATTATACACTTTATACAAAAGAAAAGTACCAAAGGGGTTGTTTAGGCAATGTATGCTTATTAAATGCTGATCAGACACTTAAGTATTCTTCTTGGTAAGGCTCCAATTACTATGCTCTTGCTTGTACTATGTGAATCCGACTAAGAGAAATACTTGCACTGTATATTACAGTTGTGACTTCCTCTTTCTTTATGTTAAAAAAGCTAAAACTACTTACTATGTTATGGAAAAGTAATCGTTTAAGAACTTCTGTTTAGGCTATCCCCCTTATCCCTTGCATCTAATCTCTTTCAAATCTCTTTAAGTCAGTCAGAAAAAGGGAACAAGTAACATAGCAACCCATATGAAAGAGCTTCTACTTAACAACAATTATTTCGTAATAGCCTACTGGGAAAAATTCGATATGAATACTAACTAAGGTTAGACAACAAGAGCTAGAAATGAAAACATCTATGCTTCTGCTCGTATATTCCTTAGAAAGGTGTTTTTTCTTCTAAGAGTTATTTATAGTGTTATATTTTATATCTTATCTAGAATTAAGTAACTAGTTATCTACTCTTTTTTTCATATGTACAAGTATGCTTCGGGGGGTTATATAACTCTATTTGCAGTGTATTTGGGAGTATTAAGTAACTTCGTAAATTTTATAATAGTATGTGTGAAAGTTATAGATCCTAAAAGGAAACGCTTACACTTGTATTATTTTACTAATCTTACCTTGGAAAGGAGCAGGGCATTAGAGAGATTATTATATAATATACGGGTTATTCACTATATATTATAACAACAATAATTAACATCTTTAAGCGAGTCTTTATGGTTACAAATAAATGTGAATAGAAATTACATTTATATATCCTTATAGTAGTCAATCTTATATGATGTGTGTTAGATACTCTCATTATATTATACTAAGACGCGTCGCTTCTAATTCTTTAAAATTAAAATCTAATAGAGCTTCTCTTCGTTTAATTTAAGATAGAGTGTAGATATAAATATGTATATATAATAGGCCAAAATATAACGAATTAAAGTCTTAGAGATTCCTAAAAATGGGTTTAATTGGTTTTTTATACTATATAAAGTTAAAGTATAGCTTATATTTCGTAAGTTGAATCTTATTTTGTATCACCTATGACTAATAACAGAAGTATGTAACCAAGGAAATAGTTTCCTTTGTTTGTACTCTAAGAAATCTTGTACTGTACTTATACCAATTAAACATACCTCATAGTAGTGTCTTTCAACAAAGCTTATTTTATTATATCTTCTCCTTCCCTTGTCTTCACCCTAATAAAATAAATCATACAAACAAGGTAGCCCTCTATTTCTCTTCCCTGGGAGGAGTATAATATTGATTTAGTACATAATTTAGGACATAGAATTATATAGAATTTGTCCGGTAGGAAATCACATGCTTTAATTATTACTAGTTAGAAGGATGGTGTAACCTAAGATAGTCCTTGAAGAACTCTAAGTTTAAGTGCATAATCTATAGAAATATCGTATTTTCGGAAGAATATTATTATATATCCCAACTTGTGAGAAGAATCGTGGGCTTAAGAGTACTCTAAGAATAAAGGTATAAGTGGAGAAATAAATATAGTTACTATTATTTATTCTATATTTTATGCTTCCATAATACACTAGAATATACTCGGTATATCTTACAAAGGGCTTCCCTTAAAAAGAATTAATGCTCCAATAACGAAGTCGAAGTATAACGTACTCTGTTCTTTATCTCTTATACTTCGTTACTTCAATCTTACCCGTTTCTCCTCTTCTTAGCATGGTCCTTGGGTACCTTTTTTCAGAAGCAGTTTTATTGTTTGTTGAGAATAGAAAAGTTATTTGAGCCGAAAAACTACTCTTGGGGAATCGGCCGGGGTGGCTTTTTGTGACATATATTTTCTTTTTTAGTTAGTGGAAATCTTAGTAATACATATGGCTACTACCGAATAAACAATTACTTGGCTAAAAAAGAAGACACAAAACAATCTTTAAGTAATCCGCATGCAAGAGTAAAGGGAAAGATAGAAACCAACGAAAAGAAATAGAAATAAAGAACTATAATTTCATTAAGAAAGGACATCAAATCGTAGACTCATACCAAAAAAGATACTTTACTTTGAAAACAGCTGTCCTCTTTATTACAACTTAAAAAAGAAAGATTTTCACACGTTCTGTATTTTTGGATATTCTAAATATTGTAAACCACCCCTCGGAAAGAAAGCTTAGATTAAAAAAGTAAACGATGAAATGAGAATTCTAATACTGAGGATTCGTTACTTGTGTCGCAGCGTAAGAAGTGCTCGGGTCATTATTTTTCTATACTATAAACAAATATCTCTGTTGTATTGTATAAAAATGTTAGAGAGAAAGTACCCTCTTCTTGCTTTATAAAAGATGTTAGTTATATAAAGTTATGCGCTTTTAGAGTAACTAGGGGAGGACTAATTTACTTATACCCATTAGGAAAGACTTAAAGAGATAAGAGCAATTCTCCCCTTCTTCGGGTTACCCTAATAAAAGGTTCTAATTTGTTTAAGCCTAATTATAAATAAAGAGTAATAAGATAAATAGTACTCTACAAGAACTCTATTTTATTAAGGGCTAATATCGATACTCGCCGAGTGTATTCTAGTTATAATACTTTGCTTAAGTCTAGCACTTTATGTAATTTCTTAAGAATAAAGAGTTATTTTCGAAGGAAAGTGTTCTGATTATCTAGAATTATATTTAATAATATATTCATCCACAGTATAAAGAGTATAGGGACTAGTATGCATAATATAATACTCACTCATAAAGTCATTCATCTTTGGTAAAGGTTTCTCTAGCCTAAGTATTTCACTATTTTATTATTTAAGTATATAATTATTAAGAAGACGCCTGTAATATCTTTTTATTCATACACATACATAAGCTAAATTATAGGCTCTTGATTTATTATATATTATAGTATAAAGGAACTCATTATGATGCCTAAGTAAAATATTACTATATGAAGCTTTTATTCTCTCTTACTTAAATTAATTTCTTTAAAATCCTGTGCTGTATGTATCCTAACATGTTTTGGTGACTTCCTTTTATCCTATTAGAGACATACGCTGTGATTTTTTTTTTGCCCTTATTGACTAATAAATAGAAAACCACTTTAGTACAAGTAAAATTCTATATTACTCTTAAAGTTGCTTTATTTAATCTTTTTAGCTTATCCTAAAATCATATATGTAACATATGCTTAGTGAACGATGCTTATAAAACATATAGGGAATTAAATATACTTTATAGAAAATAGAACATATAGAACCAAGTGAATATAACTAAGACTTCTAAGAAAAATCTAACTCCTCCATTATATTACCTAATTATAGTATCTAAAAGTCATAACGCAAGTATTTTCTAAAAAAAAGAGTTAACTAAACAAAAGCACACCTGGGAAAGACAGAGAGTCACTCGGGGTATAAGATAAATCAAAATTTATATTATACAGAATATTTTTCGATTAAAAAAAGAAAAAGAGGACAGGTATGCTTTGAACTTTTAGATACTATATTTTACTATAATATAACTCTAGAGAAGATACTTTCAACTTATATTTTTATTTAGGTAATGACCTACTTTTCTTAAGTATTTGTCGTATCTAAGACTCACGATTAATGTATTTAGATAATGATGTATGTATTTAGAGCTGTAATATCGTAGAGTTTAGAGTATATATTAAATATATAAGTTAAACGTTTAACTGTGTTGTATATGAATTCCTTAATATAATCTATGTTGTTGTCTTGCTTTAGATCTGTTGTTTGTGTACTATACAATGAGTGAAATAGTAGTAAGAAATCTTTAGACTACAGTACAGTGAGAGAAAATACCTGGATACTTTTTCATTATAATTTATTGCTTAGACCTGTAGTAAGCAATCACCATATAACAAGCTAATTATTTACTCCTACAAAAAACCAAAAAGAATACTTATGAGTTACGCCTTTTTTAAGCGGGGTTTGTTCCTTAAAAATTCCTATTATTTCAGTAATAATATAGCCTTACTTTTTTTTAGGGATCTATTTCGCTCTATATTCTCTATTATATATAATTATAACTAAAAAATGTCTTTCTTCTTTAATTTAGTACCCCTACCCCATTATATAAAGAAAGCTCAGTAGCACTTTTTAGTAGCCAAATAAAAATACCCCTACAAGTAAAAAGTAGAATAATAAATTAAACAGTACATCTGATAGTAGAACAAGGTGTACGAGATCCTGTAGAGCTATAACATCATTATAATTTGGGGTCACTTGCAGGGGGGATTCCTTATAACGGAATTACTTAATTAAATAAGAATGCACTGAGATTAGTATAAGTGATAAAAGGCACTATAAAAATATCTAGTATGATATAAACATAGGTGTAATATCTTATAGCATTGGTAGGAATTACTATGACATAAGGTTTCCTATTTATAGACAATAAAAAAGAATATTACGAATATAAAAGACTTTTTACGAAATTCTAGTATTAGCAACTTAAAGAATAAAGTAAAAAAATAAATATTAGGTATAATGAGCAACTTCGTTCGTGTATGATTATTCCATCGGTTCCTAAGGAGATATTATAATATTCTATTCTTAAACACCTTAAGGGAGATTTTTATTTCTTTCTTCTAAAATAACTAAATTCTCCACTGTAGTGCTGTAGTAATAACTATAAGTATAAGGTGGATGTATATACTTTTCAAGTCTACATGAATATAACATTTTACTATAATCTTTCATTTGCGTGAGTGAGTATCTCGTATGGATGCTTACAATCTAATCTAATATTGTCCTCATACTTTTTCAAGAATTCATAAGAGTAAACTCAGGTACAAATCCCAATTCTATAAATTGACTAAGAGAAGAATAATAAGAATACAGAAAAAGCAAGACAAGGTAAAGAGATGTCCGAATAAAGCGTTACATGAAGAAGGGAGTAACACACCTACACTACAGAGTTATTTATTAGGAGAACATAGAATATACCTTATTAAGAAATGAGGTTTCTTTTTGCTATACTTCCTATACTTCTTTATGTTTCATACCAAATTTATATGTAAATTACCCCGTAGATATCGTTCATAAATAAAATATATTTTGTAATGAATCATGCAAAACGGTATAGACTTATTAAAGTAGGTATAATAAATAATAAAATAGTTTGTTTAGAAAGGAATTATAACATATCTTTATAAAAAATACTATGATACTATTAAATGTGATTAATCATAAACCGAAGTCTTAAGGAATTATGCTTATGATTTTGTAATGTGTTTCCTATAAAAGGCATGGTTTCGTATAGCAAAAAAATACAGTTAGTGTAGACGTACCTATCTACTTCTCCTAGAACAGTGTATATTTAATGAAATATATTTTGTAATGTTTAAAATAACATAATTAAAAAGTCGTCCCTTTTTCTATTCCTTGTGTTACAAAGAGTTCCTTTTATTTGTACTAATAATGTATATGCTCCTAGTATGCTTAAGTATGCTTGCATAACTCTTTTCTTTTCGATTTCTTACTTACTATATATAATTAATATATTAATTATATATATATAGGGACTTTCTTTGTTTCTTTCTGTTCCATCTTATCTATCCATGAGTTACCGTGATATACTACAAAAAGGGAATCTACTAAAGATTATTATTTTATTAGGAGAATTTGCTAAGAAAAATAAACATAATTAGATGTACGGGCGTATATTTTATTTTACTCATTTCATAACTTGCAAGGTTTATATTACTCAATAACAGAGTAGATGTACTTCGTCTAGTATGGAATAAAAAGTTTTGGGTATGCCTGACATAAGACACGAATTAAAGTTAAGAAATAAGGGAAATATCCATACGTCTTGTAACAGCCTATGTAAGGTAGAAGTAAGTCCATATTTTAAAAATAAAAAAATTATAAGGAGAGAGACTATAAGTCAACTCTTAGCTTAGTTTAGCAATAAAAAGAAAAAAAGAATATACCGCCTACAAGTGCTATCTAGAAACATATATAATAGTATTGTGGTTTAGGTTAAATGGGTACAGGACTCAAGGGGTACTTTATTTATATTATTTAGTTAGGATTCATACTTAAATTGATTAAAATATGCTTATATAGCACACTTGTTGCTATTGTATAGGGAGAACTCTAATTATGGTTTAGTATATCATAAAAAAGATTTCTATTAAAAATCTTCGTGTTTCTCTTTCTTTATTTATTAGATAGAATTATTTTATTTAGAACAAGTATAAGTAACTTCATAAAGGAGATGCTGTAATCACTTTGTATAGAGTTATTGAAGGATAGAAATTCACTTGATCTCTACTATAATAATCTATATCATATACGTACTCGTAGTTATTATTTACTTATGTTTCGTTATAATTTAGAATATACTTTTATAAGTCTTAACAATTTCTTATTAACTTTTATGGAGCAATTTCTTTAAATTAAATGATAAATTAATAGTAGAACTTCGCCTAAGATATTTTATTTGGAGTATTTACATGTTATCTCTTATATAATATATCTTTTCTTTTTAATATATACTATATAAATAAAAATACAAGTATTTACCACCGTAAATCCATGATTCTATACTTAAGGAAGTTCTTTTAGATTCTACTAGATAACTCTTAAGTATACTATAGTAATTCATAGTAATGTAGCTAAATTTTGGTTTCTTACTAAAATATTTTATTTTTACACGAAACACGCAAATTTTATTACGTAACTTATACTCATAGTAGTTATTGTGCTAAAAAAGTGTATTTTGTAAGCTTTTCTTGTAGATTAGAAATTCATATATTAATTAGTCCTAGTAGTTTAATAAACGATAGAAGAAGTAAGAATAGTTGTCTTAAACTAAGTTTATATAATCACTTAGATCACAGCAAGGAATATATATATAAGAACCTTGGTAGAGAGTGTTAATAATATGAGTAAATCGTTGTACTTAGACAAAGAATAAACACAAGTAAAATAAAAAAGGATAGGCTGTATGTAACAGACGTAAAGAGAATTTCCAGGGAATGCCCATTACTTTCGTGTACTTTCTGACACGTGTTATACTTATTTTATCCTAATTCTTTACCGCATCTGCTCTGTAAAATACACGCCAAAAACTTACTACTAGATCTTCTTTATTAAGAGTACTCTTTAAGTCTAATAGAAAAAAACATGAAGTATAGACCCTAAGCTTTAGTAACCCATAAACTATACCACTAAGTATAATATTCTGTGAACTTTGTTTAAATATACTATATTATACCCTTAAAACACTTGTCCCTTTAGTGGAAACACTTCCTATATTTTCGTACGCAATACATCTGTTCTTAGTCTTTCCTTTCTTCATGGTTAGGCAAGAATGTCTACATGAGATAAGATTGAAAGAGCTACTAAAACGTATATAACTTTAAGTTCTAAATAAGCTAAGAGGGATTCCACACTAAATAAAATGGAAACCTTCTTTCCATGTTCATCAGCTAGCTATAAATAATCCATCTATTATGAGCCATTACCACCCCATGTCTGGCAAAAGCAAGTACTTTATCAAAGAGAATGTCACATTAGTCTCGAGGTCGGTTAACATTGGGTACTTTTTGCAGATTCCTTAACTTGAAACAAGGGGAGGCCCGTTAAGATATATGGCCTATACTATAGGTTGTGCTCTTGGGGTACCAGGCAACGAGGACCGATAAAGCAATACATAGCGTGGAAGTAAGACGGTCCGCGCTGCTTGGTGGTCATTGCGAGCCTGGCGGGTAGGTCGGGCATACCTAGCAGAGGGCTTTACTCGGAGATAGCAGGGATCGCTAACCCAACAAGTTGTCAACGAGCTGTAAGCATCTTTACCAAGAAACAACGAGTGCAACTTAAGTCGTACAGGCAGCAAAGGGCAACCTTTTTAATTTTTAAAGAATAAATAATCAATCAGTGCGTCTACTGTCTATATACGTACACAGAAACGTAGAATGTAGAGTCAAGCAAAAGCTCTCTAGCCCCTAGTGTTAAAATAAATAGAAACATATTTTTAGACATCGCACCAATGTATGTTTATTGAAATTCTAGAACATAAAATAGACAAAGTCGTATATAAATACAAATTAATTGTAGTATATATAAAAAGATATTTAGTAAGGAACGTATGTTATGTTAAGGCTCTCTTCTATGCTTAGGAGAAATGGTTGCTTTATAACAACAAAGGAAGAAATTGCTTTGGGACGTATAAGATAAAGGAATTACTTCATTTTGTTAGTTTTGTTCGATATAATTTGATAGAATAATATAATACCTTACTATGACTTTACACCGATTATTCCGTAAAACTACTAAACTCTCTCCTTCTTAGACAACAAAGAATTCAGTAAGCATAGTATACATACGAGCATATCATATTCCTTGCGTGAGTTACATGTAATATAACAAGATAAACGAGGTCTTTTTCTTGTAGATTTTTACTATAACTGCCTTTGCAAAGAATTCCGTACAGTACTTAAGAATATCCCATATATATTCTTTTATTACTAAACTACAAATTTATTAATGAATACATCTATTCTACACTAACCACAAGTGATTTCCTATACTTTTAAGTTATTTCTTCTATAAATATCAAAAATATCAGAGATATCATAAAAATGTATATAATTTTGTAATTAAATTCCTCGCTAAAACATGTAATTGCTTTTCTCTTATTGTTTAAGTAGTGTAGGTATATATGTAAGTTGTGGTTATACTCGTATGGGATTATTACTTCATTTAGGTATAGCACTAACAAACTAATAAAGACAAGATAGATGTCCTCAAATACTCTAGCAAAGTACAGTATAACTATTTTTAGATGCACCAATATAAATCTAAAGATCTATACTAAAACAAAATTCTACAACTAGGTTCTATTAAGATTAAAAGTTATTATTAATGAAAATAAAGTTTTATTTAAGAAATAAATAATAATATCAAAAAGAAAGGAAAGAATGTACTCTATACTCTAGATCTATGTAACTTTTTAAGATGTATATAATTTGGGGTAGTTACTGCAGCCATTACATAGATTCTAGTAAATGTATAACAAGAAGTATCTCACGAAATAGGAATGAATCATACGAAATTCTTTCAATATGCTAAGTTTCCAGGATTTGATTTGTTAAGACATGAAGCGTATAAAGCAATTTTGGTGTACACGTGTAGATGATTATTAGTGAAGTACTTTTATTTAACAAATAGGTAGTGATGTATAATGCAATAAGTTTTTTGTTATTTGTGGGCATCCCGCATGAAGGGTTAACTGGGATAAAAATAAGAAAGGATGCCGAATGCCAAATATAAGTTGATTCTAAGGTCATAAGCAACAAGAGGGGATCCACTCTAGATTATCCTCTATTCATGTCTATGTCTAATAACGTACTATTTCTTTCTCTGTAAATTGTAAATACTATATATAATATATTTCTATAACTCCTTGCTATGTTCATCAAATATTTTATGAGTGATCTTTGCATATTTATTAAGTGAGTTTAAGTAAGTTATGTTTATAGTAGAATAAGATGGTAAGCATTTCAGATTAATTATCTGAGGCTGTTAACCACTAACAAACAAGCTTACTAGTAGATTGTCATTGCTAACCTTACTCTCAGGTCGGCCATGTAATATTTGCTTAAGAATAGTCTGACTAGCTCTACCAACAAGTCGTCAACTAAAGGTAGTAAAATAATACATTACCTAATAAAGTCTTTTTTCTTATTCTTCAGCTCAACCTCGTGAATTTAAAGTAATCTGTTTGCTTAGCTATTTCTTGCCTGCCATATTTGCTGCCTTTTAAGGGACCCTCTCTCTAGACTATGTAAAACGACTCCCTTTCTTTTCTGCTACTTCCATCCAAGAAAGTATGATTACCCCGCATTAGTCACTAGCATAGCTGGACTTTGACTGCTCAAAGACAGTGAATTCTTATCTTACTATAAATATAAACACGAGTTGTTGTTTTCTATAAATGGAAATCTATAAAATAATATATTCTTATATTAAAGTTTATAACATAAATAAGTCCAAATAAAGGAATTATATATATATTAAAGTACGAGTTTCACAGGTTGATTTATAATATAATATATAGGATGGCATAATAAAAACATAACTTTATAGGTGTTTAAGTAAATGGATGTTTTACAGGTTAATATATGTCTTTGGTCTTCACAGTAACTAAAAAGTAACTAAAGAGGTATGCTTATTATAGATATATTTACTCTTTCGCGTACTAAATATAACAAAATAGGGTGATTTTATAGTTATATTTTTAATATTTAATAAAAGGAAGTAATTACACACCACAGAGCAAAGAATTAGTTAGGAGCTCCCAGAGTTGTTTCGTATATAGAGTAGAATTAGACTTTAATAATAAATAATTAGAAAAGGGGTATATTTATTATCTCATGGACTATATTATAAATTCTTAGTAAGCGGAGTGTATAAATATTACGTAGTTCTTATAGAATTAGTATCTTTTTTAAAGTAAGCCGTGATTATTAATATTTTATGTTTTCTTCCTTTATCACTTAATATTTATTTTACGGATTCTTTTGAATTCTAACCTAAGATATTTCTTTTTATTTAGGGGTATATATAAGTCTACTTGTGTAGTTCTCAAGTATTCTTCATAATTTATCTGTTGATAAGCAGAGTATGGCATTTCCAGTGTTAATTAAAATTATAAAAAATTAGATAATAATAGGAAGCACAGACTAGTATCATATAATAAACTATCACCAAAGTAACTTGCTTTCATTTTCTGTAGTAGAAACTTTATCTTACTTTTCTCAGCTCAGGGTGTCTTATATTCACGAGCAAAAGATTTCTGGGGCACATGGTACAGTATATATAGTATAAGTTAAATCGGGAAAAGCATTCTTATAGACTCATAGGTTATCAATAATTAGGAATAAAATAAAAAAGACAACTTCATGACAATCCATTCTCTATAAAGCAAGACAGGTAAAGTACTATATTCTACAAGTAATTAATTATAAAAGATAGACTTGTCATAACTTATACGCATCTTTTAGACAAAATACTTTCTTTATCTCCTAGAGCCCCCTGGAAAAGGAGTTATTCCTGTACGCATGTACCTAGCAAATTCCTACACTATCTATAAGTACAAACAACAAGTTTATAATATAAATAAAGTATCCCCCTGTAATGAGTAAGCCTTGCTACAATTATAGTTACGGTATACTAGGTATATAGGCCTAGAAAATTTTTAGTACCAGCAGATTAGGTATTATGTAGTGTTTTTTCTTAAGTATATTCCTTGTTTAATAATTAAGTAGCTTAAGAACAGAGTTAAGTTTTCTCCTTATTATGTCACAGGTCGTACTCTCATTATAAAAAGCATACTAAAAATGGGTTCTATACAAACTTTCACCTTATCCTTCTTAATTAATAATCTATTATGTTTTCTATGCTTTATTACGTTTGAATGAACCCTATCTCTTAAGTATCTCTTACTTGGTATAGATATTACTATATAACTGAATATGGATGCTCCCTCACCATAGTATAATAATATGGAACACACTCGCTTCTTGTCTATTATCTTATGTTAGTTTGCACCAAGAAACGGTAATCCTCACTAACAGGGGGAGTCTTATTCTAACTAAACAATAGCACATGAAAGAGATCTATTCCTTTACAAATTCAAGTATTTCTTTCCTTAGAGTATATTCCTATTTTAAGTGCATAACAAACAAGAATTCCTTGTAAGCTGGTATTATAGCGAAGTATAAAAATAATTATTAAATAGAGTAAAAGGATATCTAATATTTGTTAGAGAATCATTTAAAAGACAAGAATAATTCAAAATAAATAGGTAATAGTAAAAGTTATAAGTACATACATTCAGCGAATAATCCCTAAGATCTCTCTAATTGTCCTAAGTATACGCTTAATAACTTTTTGTTTAATGTATAGTGGTATACGCACTTTGTTTAAATATCTTTAGTTTAATATATTGGAAAACTATAGAAACCTACCCAGGAATGAAAACATTAAGCAAGATGTAGTTTATTTTAGAAATAGACTCTTTTTACTTTGTACTAGAAAAATTTTTTAATCAAATATATATAATCTAAACTGCTCCAACGCAAGGAGATGGTTTAAGTACTTCATGTGATTGCATTTTATTGCATTTTACGGATAACTTTCTATTTTTAAGTACTCTCCGCTTAACTAAACTATTATAGTTTTATAATTATATTTTTACACTCTTCTATCAAATATTATGTATATATCACTACTATGACTATAATTCTTTAACTAACAAACACATGCAATTTATTTGTGTTATTAATATTCCTTGTACTTTATTAGCAAGCATAAACTCCTTTGGCCTTTACTTACAATTAGTATACACAAAATTATAAGAGAGAAGTAGAAGTAAGCCTTTTAGGAATATATCATATCTCGCTTAGATGCGAGGAATTAGCTGTTATTATTACTAATTCTAAATATCCTTATGAAGATCACTTTTTGGTGCTGTATTCCATTAGATTACATTTTACTTAGTTCTTAAAATATAATTTAGTATATAATAATGAATCCATATTAATTAGGGTTAAATCAAAGCATTGACATAAGTAAGAATTTAAAGCATCTACTAGTATAAGACTAATTACTCCAGCAAAATAAAGGATTGAATTCTTTTCATGTCAGATCATCATATATCAGAAGAAACTATAATAAATAAGATAGGTCTCATTTTACGCCATAAGTTTGTTAAAATTACTTTAATTTAATATAGTCTAGTGACTTGCTCTCAGGGCTTTCTCTTATTTAAATCTTTTAGAAAATTATACTTTAGTAAACACAACACTCTCTAAGCACTCCCTTAATATTTTACCTATACTCTAGAACTCTCGCTTTAATTTAGCATATACATTACATGTACCTAAGACTATTGTTGTAAACTCTGCAAAGGCATTTATCCACTAATTTAATAAATAGAATATGTAAGTCCCAGAAAACTCTATCATTTAAAAAAGTAGTTTAGACCATATAGGTGTTTACTCATGTAGTATCCAGGGTAACACGGGAATTTACTCTCTACTCCCTCAGAATTAATAATAAAGTTCATTCAAGTTCTACTTTAAATTTCAGGTTTATAATAAAGGAATAGAATATATATGTAAATTTATTACTATTCTGTACTCTAGTAATACGCTAAGAGCTATAAGAGAACTCATGTTATTGCATTGTTATATAGGCAGAAAAGTCTAACATATCTTTTATAATTAAAAAAATGACTATATTTATTTCGAAAAGAGCATATACTCATGAATTTTTGTCCATTACATAGAAAAAAGATATATACTTTGGGCTTAGTTAATACTTAATTACACTAATATTCTATCCTTGTTTACTAACTAGACTTATACTAGACTAAGATACTGGGCCATAGTATTTTCATAAATTGAATATTTTCGTTTAACAATAACAAAGTTCAGTAAGCTCTATCTTTTATTTATTAGAAAAAAGACCCGCCTATAACCTACGAGCTTTTTTCTCTTCCCATACACTGTAGTACAACATAACTAGCTCTACACAACTACTCTATTTACTACTTTATAGTTGACACCTATATTTTATACTTGTTTACTTATAATCTGGCTTATGCAATAGTATAAATTTCTAACCCAAATAACATTGCACTTTCACTTTATGGGACTCTTGATAATGTAACAAGTATAGATTTCTGGAGCATAAACACCCCCCTGCAAATAAATTTAATTTATAAGTATAGAGCAAGGCTAAAAAAGTATTTCTACATAACTTTTTGTAACTTCAGACTTTAATGAATTTGCTTAGGTAAAGGAATCACAAGTATAGTAGTTGTTGGAAATTTACAAGAATACTCGGAACTATCGCTTATACAGTTTCTTAAAGAGTAACACCTTATTTATAAAGTATAAAGACTTCTTTTTTTTATGAAATAAATCTTGGGGATCCCCCGGGATAACACGCTTATAAGCCAAAGTACTTAACGCACATAACATAACAAGAAATCTTTAGGTAAGACTCTATTATTATGATTTTTGGGGTCACACCTACTACTTAATGAATAGCGTACCCTAAACAAGAGCAAGTTCTAATCTAAGAGAAGTTATAACTTTTCTATACCCTGTTCTGTACTTATGAAAAGTAATTATAGCTATGGATACCACTAATTACACTCCACTATCGTATACCTGTAAGGAAATTTATAGCTTCTAAAAACCCATATCTTTCTACTTTCTTTATTACTAGAGTACATTTTATTTCGTTAGAGCCCGCCTTATACATAAAAATCCTTATGTTAGTAAGTTAAGAACATACATTCAAAAGTCTCCAAGAATTACTTAGTAAATAAAAGCATTCTATCTATCTTGTTAGGTAGAGGCAGAACCCTAAAAGTATATAAAGTATAAATTTTTTGTCTTTTAGCTTTTTAAGTTATCCATCTAACAAGTAACGTGCAGGTTTAAACACATGTCTTATTTTATACTGGAGTTTATTGGTTCTCTTTATATACCTTATTGATTGTCTCTTGCATATGTTACTGATCCTTGATAAATTGTTGTTGAAATACATGGGTTTCTATTAAGTGATCTTCCTAAATGGTACTCTCTATGAAGTAAAGTAAATAGGCTTTGTAATAACGAGTTTATATAAACTGTCGTTTTCCAGAACTAGCCTGCTTTTTTATTTTATACTACTCGATTCTATAAAAAATATATATAAAAGCCTCCGTGTGTATATTCATTCAAGCTATTCTACTACTCTATTATGAAGTACTGACTATATATTTTTTTTACTAGATGCTACTAATAATTCTAGAACATACTTCATTAAGCAGGACATACAATTCTCTATGGGTACTTGTACTATACGTTTTATCTTACTTAGTTTAATATATTACAAAATTTTGAAAATACTACATAACTGCAGCGTAACTTTTATATTTCTAAGAGAATTATAAGAAAAGAAAAAACATTTTAGCAAGGCATTAAGTACTACACGAGCATAGGATATGTATTATAGACTCTTAGGTATAGGAGCTATTTTTTTGCTAAAATTCCGATTTCTCTAATTACATAAAGCTCTACCTTATATAAATAAGTTATAACTTAAGGTTAGGATAAGAAGTTTGTGTTTTAATTCTTATAAACTAGGAAGAAAAGTGCTCCTGGCATGTAGGGTTTTCCTGTTAGACGCTAGAGAATCTTTTTAGTCTAACCCAGGCACTAGTCTATTAAGAAGTAAACATATTTTCAAGTATTATAGTCGATATACTTAGTTAATACTCGTGTAAGTGCTATGTTTATCATGAGATAAAATACAAGAGGTTCTTCTCTCAATGAATCAGCTCTAATTTTGTCTTAACTAAGTATGCTACTTACATTTATTGGATTATTATTATTAGATGTATTTCCTAATTCTAGAATTTATAACCTCACCAAAGTAATACATTTCTATGGTAATTGTAATAAAGACTAGAAAGTAGTAGGACTTGATAGAATTTAGTAGTGAAACTGATCCCCCTGCAAATGAAAAGAATTCATTTATAGTTTGTGACGTATAGTTTACTATATATATAATACCCTTTACGCCTAGACAAAAGTACGTAATGATTCCTAAGTGCACTAAGTTAAATAATAGGGATATATACAACTACTTATGCAACTATATTAAGATAATCCTAAGATATACTATCTTCTTTAACCAATTTACTTTAGCAGGAAAATGCATTTATTGATTAAACACTAAAAAAATCTTGTAAAATCAAACCAAGTAGAGAAATAATAAATTTCTACTAACTTTTTGCCTACCAAAGTAAGTATCATGAACATCTTTTCTATACTAATAATAATAGATAAAAACTATGCACTAAAAAAAATGTAAAAAACTCGCTATATTTAATCATTTTATCTATATAATTTCTTAGTAGAATCTTGTGAAAACAATCTCAGCATAGAAAATCCACTCATGGATAATACAAAACACACTTTTTTATAAAAAAAAATTATTTATAATTAACAATTAAGAAGGACTTCTATCTAATAACTCTTGTAAGTGCTCTATAAGTCTCTATGAAGTGGTATTGCTTAAGCTTTATATTAATATAAATATGTAAGTAGTGTAATATTATTGCACAAATTCTTTTCATATTAAAATAAAAGAAGATATTATGAAGGGGGCTAAACGATAATAGTGAGTATGCCATGTCCCCTTAAAAGAGAGACAATACAACTTTAATAAATATATCTTATGTAAAAGGTAAGTTACTTATTATATAGATAGTACAGAGCACTCGTCGCCAAGAGACTATAATATTTAAAATATTTAAGCCATAAAATTTTTTTGTAGAAGATGTATAATTATATTCTTTAAGAAATATACCCCACAAATTATGTCCTAGATTATTTAATAAATAGTATCTTACCCTTTATATCTAAGTATTATTTAAGGATCATGTCTTTTATAACTAGAAGCTATAAGTAATCCTGCTGTAATGTGCTCTTCACAAGGAAGGTTATATAATAAACATGTTATCTATAAAGAAATTTGTTCCTTACCACTAAAGGGAAGTTTTAGCTCTAGGTATTATCTCTAGTAGTACACTTCTATTTAAATTGTTGCTTGAGTATAATACTATTAAAAAAAAGATGCAGGTATAGATACCCTCCAGTATACTTTGCTGATAGAGTACTTAGAAAGAAGAGATTCCATAAGCTAGAGACACTTTCTCATACTCTATGACTGCTTTAGTATAATAAGAGACTTTATTTATATTAAGAAGATTAACATATATAGATAGAATATCCTTCTATCAGTTATAAGATACGTGTTTATTTAATATAGCTTAATTATTAGATTAAAAGGCGGAAAACCAATACCTTCTAACCATACGTAGTATTACTAAAATCTGCAGGGTTTCGTAATTTGCCGGCTTTAGGGCTCTTTTCGGGGACTTTTCGCCGCTGCTTTTTCAAGATCTGAGGAGCATGCTTTTAAAATGCCTATCGGTCTAAGGGTGGCAGACTTTTGCCTATTGTGCCAACAAAATAGCACGGGCGCAGTGTGTAGGCTCTGCCAGACCCTATGCTACTTAATAATTGTGGCTAGAGATCTTCGTAATTAGATTTCTGCCAATCCGAAGCTCGCGATTTCTTGAGTACTTCAAGTTCTTTTCCGCCGGGTACCCCCCAACTACCTAGACTAGGTGCTTTTGTATACGTAGATATATAGTAAACGCTTCGCTTTCAATAATTTTAGGGCGTTCTCACACTAGGTACTGCCCAGACCGCATTGCCCTTTACTTGTAGGAAAGACGCTTGTCAAAGAGGAAGGATGCACAAGATATTCAGCAAAATAGGATGGAATTGTCCGCGTCACCCTACGGTGGAGAAATTGCGCAAAAATATGCGACTACATTTTTAGCCTATAAACTGACGTGACGCTTTGAGCTTAATCCTGCTACTTTGTGACAGCAATTTAGCCTCGATGAACAGTTTTCTACTTTCCTGGAGAGCCCAACGCCTGAATTCTCCGCCTTATACCACCGATAAAAGGTTTGCACTTTAAACTTGCCTTCCTAGATTTGGGTGCTCGGTACTCTGTTTCTGCTACCTTTTAGCAGACGTAAGGTCTCCAATAGTATACACCATTAGTCAACGAAGCAGCCCCTTTACATATAGGACAAGCAGTTAGTAGAGGGCGCCATGCTGCAGTAGGTATAGAGCAAAGTTCTGTCGCATTGATTACTTCAACGATATCCAACAAGGAGTAGATCAGCTTAGAGCTCCCTCGAAAACGTGTCCTTTGTCGTCTGTAGGCCTTAAATGCGCTTTATTAAGCTGCACCCTAGACATAAATGGGTTCGAATGAATGAAATACGGAAATGCTTTTAAAAACTTAAAGGAACGCACTCCTAATTATTGGTAAAAGCTGGCACACTCTACGCTATGAAAGACACAGCTCCTCTTAACTGCATGCAGGCCTCGGGCCCTGTTTTCTCTAGTAAGGCCGTCAATTCATTGAGTATACCTTGAGCCTTTTATTTATTAGCTCCTCTCCTAGTCGATTCTTTTTTTGATATCCAGTAGTAAGCAAATAATGCTAGAAGAAAACGCATCATATTAGCGTTCGTTGTAAGAAGTCTTTGAGAACTCCAAGCTGTCACTCGCCGGGTGGATGTTACAAAAATTTTAGGTTCGAGCCCTTCTATTATCTTGCTTTTTCCAGTAATTCCTTGACATCCAGTAAGTAATCGAAACCTGCGTGTTTTCAGAAAGTCATGCATCTATCCAATGCCTTGCGCGTTCTCTGCGAAAAGCCTTAGAATTTAAGGGTCTCCTTTAAGAACCCAGGGCGTGAAATCCGAAGCAAGCGAGTAAGTAAGCAGTCTAAGAAAGGTAGAACTTACCAC
>JAYMSP010000893.1:0-39376 GCA_036897095.1 Plantago elongata | reverse complement strand
CAGAGAGCAACTGGACATTCAAGTGACCAACACAATGTATCGACATGCTCATGAGGAAGCCTTGAAAAAGGTTGCCAAGGATGAGTTGGTTGCTCAAAGTGAAGGAGTACCTATAGAATAGGTACAGGGTGAGTCATTCAAGTGACCAACACAATGTATCGACATGCTCATGAGGAAGCCTTGAAAAAGGTGCCAAGGATGAGTTGGTTGCTCAAAGTGAAGGAGTACCTATAGAATAGGTACAGGGTGAGGTCCATATTGCAAAGAAACCAAGGATCAATAAACCTAGGTCAAGGAAGAGGATTCAGCTTGTCATTTATGACACTCCTCAACCAGAAAGGGCAACACAAGATGTTGAAGCCCAGAGACCCCTTCCAGTCCAGAAGGACACCAGTTCAGAAAGGAGATCCTTCAACATAGGCGAAATGCCACAGTTATCCGTGAATGAACACAACCAGATCGATGAGTCTATCCCAGACTTGGAAATGGATTCTGATGATGATGTGCCATTGCAGTTGGTACTCAAAAGATCAAGGATGGAAACTCATGGTGGAGCCTCTAGCTCAGCTTCACTGCCTCAGAAAGCCAAGGTTGCAGATGATGCAATCCCATAAGAGGTAGTAGAAGATGTCACACCCCAACAGGCAGATGAAGGCTTGGCGGTTGATGACAGAATGATGGAAGATATTGGCGTTGCTTCCACATTTCAGTTGCCAGCAAACTTTATTGCTGAAGAAATTCCTACATCCGTGCAAGTCCTCAAACATCTGAGACGGAAACTCAGAATGTTCAAGCAGAGGAAAGGTTTGAAGTACCAGAAACTTCTAGCCATGAAATGGAAGCCAATGTGCATGATGATTCACAGGTAGCAAAAATGGTTTGTATCTAACTTGTTAAGCATTTTCAATGTTAAACTTGTTACTCATAAGCTTCATTTGAAACAGGCTTTCACATAGACCACAAAGTAGGGGGAAAACGTTGATGCACCCACCTCTTTGAATGGAGAAGAGGTTCCTTCAACCTCAACTATACAAGAATCACAGCCTGAAGTGCATGTAATAAATTGTCTCTGAGAAGAAACAATTTTGTACTTAAGATAATTCTTGTATATATTGTCCTCCACAAACCATCAATTACACCATTGGTCCCTATATTCCGAAAGTTGAAGTGACACAACCATCCAACGTCCAAACTATTGAAGACGACGATCCACCGGTTGAAGCGAAAGGGAAAGTGAAAGGGAAATCGAAAAGGGTGTGTATTCCTTGGAAAACCAAAGACGAAATACTTTTGTGTAAAACATGGTTAAACACAAGTGAAGATGCTATTGCCGGCAACAACCAAAAAGGTAATACGTATTGGGAGCGTGTTACTTCATATTGCAATCGTAATTCTCCAAACGGTTCGCTTGCAAGGGAATGTGGTTCTTGCAAGCACAAGTTCCATACAATTAGCACAGACGTAGCGAGTTATGTTTGGGCGCTCGACGAAGTTGAAAGAATGAATAGAAGCAGAAGTTCACCGGAAGATATCAAGAATATGGCTAGGATAAGTTGGGTCCAAAAATCCATTAGTGAGAAGGCCAAAGCAGATCCAAATGCCAAAGAGCCGGTGTGGAAGTACGAACATTGTTACCACCTCTTGAAGGAAGCACCTAAGTGGAGAGTGTATGCCGAATGTTTAAAAAACAATTCAATGCTGAAACGAACCAAAGTGAATAATGTGGGGGAGTACACATCTTCCAATGCAAACAATGAGGAAAGACCGAGCGACACACCGGTAGTAAAACCATTTCGCCCTATAGGAAGAGACGAGGCAAAAAGGAAGGTTAAGGAAGCTCAACCTTAAAAGGCCAAATATAGTGGATGGATTGATGTGTTCCAAAGCTTTAACAAGTCAAAGATGAAGTACACGTATTTGATGCTTTCCTTCAAAATAGATTTGGGGGTAGAATTGAAAGACGGCGAGAAGAAGCTCTACAAGGAAGCGTGCGAGGTTCTCGGGTCAATAACTAGAATTTAAATGTAGTACTTTCATTGTTGTAGTTCTCAATTTCAAGTATTGTAATTTTCAATTTCAAGTGTTGTAGTTCTCAATTTCAAGTGTTGTAGTTATCAATTTCAAGTATTGTAATTCTCATTTTCAAGTGTTGTAGTTTTCAAGTGTAGTAATATCCTTGTTTAATGTCAAGTGTAGTATAACATTTAAAATCAATGCAACTATTAGATCATATAATTTCCTTGTATAATTTCATTAGATTCTCACGACTAGTGCATGGAGGGCACCTAGATCATATAATTTTTACTTTCAATTATTAAAAGAAAATACCAGTGTAATTTTGTTATAATTAATTAACAACATTTAAAATCAATTCAAGAATTTGAAGAAAATGAGAAAAGAAAATGAAATGAATAATTAAGTTTGAAAGAAATGTTAAATAAAAAAGACTATTACAAAATAGTGTTCTCCTCAGATCTTTCCTACACTTTAGTGATATACAAAAAACTTCTTACAAATTAGTGTTTATATATTCAATTTCAAATATATCCTCAAATTAAATACTAAAGATAGTATATTTAATAATTAAAATAAATCTACAATTAACTAATTAGATTTTGTTTAGATTTGAATACGTTAGAATAGAGAATGAGTAAGATTATGCAAGCATCATCAAAATAATTAAGCATCATCCAACCAAGTTATCTTTTTTTCTAGTTTATTTCGATCTATCTCCAAACATCTTATTTTTCAATTTTACAAGCATCATTCTTCCAACGTTTCAAGCATTTTATTTCAATTTTAAATTTTTTTCTATAAAACTTTAATGTTTGTCATCATCATCTCAAAGCATCATTCTTTCAAATTTAATTGCAAGCATCACTTAACATTATATTACAAACATCATCAATAAGAGACAAGCATCATCAATAGGAAACAAGCATCATATTAGCATTGCAAACATTATTCCATTACATTGCAAGCATCGTATACTTCAAGCATCAAATGCGAAACAAACATTATATTAGTAATGCAAGCATCATTTAACAAGCATCATACTAGTATTACATACATAAGTTAATAAGAAATTATGAGCATATTACAAAATGAAACAAGCATCATATTAATTAGTAAAATAATCTGCAATGAAAGATGTAAGAATCTAGAAGGTTGATTACTTTGATTATGATGCTTGTGTCAATTAGCATATGCATGTTTAATTTGTTTCAACTGACATGTGAACATGTTTTGATTCAGTTTCCTATAAATATGGGATAGATTTTATCAATTATAGTGTATTTTATTTCAAATTTACTAAATATCACTAATTTGAAGGGAGTCTATCACCAATTTGTAAGAAGATTTTCATATATTATTAAAGTGTAAGAAGTTTTTAAAAGTTGCACTAATTTGTAAATATCGCAAAATAAAATAGATTTATCCGTTTTATCCGTTCAAAACGGATGTATAAATATCCCATACGCGATCCGATCCGTTTTAGCGGATATTCGGACCGGATTTGCGGATCCGGATGAAATGAGCAGCCCTACTAATCCCAAGGATTCCCATATCTATCCTGGTAGATTTGAAGTTAATTAATCTTTTTTATGTGACTTGTTAATTAAATTTTGCAGTGTAATATGAATTTACCAAAAACAACTTAATAACAACTATATAACTCAAAATAAAAGGGCATGGTTTACAACTTCAACCATTCTAACAAGGGTTTACGTACTAGATAAACTTGACCATTCTTTTTAGCTTGAAACAATCCGTCATGTTCGACTAGCACAATCAATAAAGCGCAACTTTCTTGCTCTTCGAACTATATCCACATAGGAATCATAACTTTCAAAAATCGACATGAGTTCTTTCCATATCGGGTCGCCATTGTGAGCATATGCCTTTGTGAATGGACCATCTTGCAACATTTTTCAAATCAAATCATTGTGGGGAAAAAATATTTTTTTAATACAAAGATCTACCAACCTATTATAAAAACATTCATCGAACCTCCACTATGTGGTTGAACCACACTATATCTTTGACGGTTATTATGTTGTTATCATCGGAGGACCATCCAATACATCCAGATTTTAATAAATACCCGAAACATCGGTAACAATTGAATAATATCTTAAATTGTACTTAACCATCTTTTGTTGAGAAGAAATTGTCACCACAACACAAATTATTAACTTTGAGCATTGCATCTCCAACTGCGTCTTCATGATATGATTGAACAAAATTACCTTCTAGATCATCTGTATTGTATTGCCAAAGAGATTGCACAAATACTTCATTGCAGAAGGCATACCATGGGCTATCATCTGGGAATAGGTAGTAACTTTGCTGAAGAATAGTGTTCAACATGTTTGTAAATATAAAAGAGCACAAGAGTGTTTTAAATAGTCCTAATAAAAACGATTTTTATAAGCAAAAATTTAAGGCTAGGTCAAAGTGACACACCATTTCATATTCCACTTTAGCAATACAAAATAACACTGTGATCGAATTCTTGCAGTTTTAAATGTCCATATGCAGTTGCAGTTATTGACTGATACAGTTTGAATGACTATGAAAATAGAATCGTACAACGATCGTAACTGTATTGAAGTCGTTCACGGGTACGAAAGCTGGTACTTTACAAGTATTGTAGTACAAGTTTTAATAGTATCAAATGCATATCATCACAAAAAAAAAACTCTATATATAGCCTTCAGATCCATAGTTTAGAAACATATCTCATACTCAATCAACACCCTTCACTATTAAAATATGTATGCTACATTACCTTCTATCAAAACACCAACCTTTTATGCAATGGTTTTATCTTGATCATACAAAGGTTTCAACTAACTAACGGCTTAAAATCAATTTTCTTGTCAATATTGCAAAAATCTAACCTAGTAGCACTCATATATTACTTTCAATGCTTTGTATGGTTGTACAATTCAATCTAGAGTTCAAACTTCATTAATACAAATCTACTTGTTGCAGCCAAGTTATGAATTCATCGTCTCCACGAGACCGACCACAAGACAACTATTTATACTACAAAGTTAACGTTTGGATTGCAACATGTGAAGGCATTTTCATCAACACACTCTCTGAACATGCCAATCAAACGGGGTTCCCTATTGAAGTCGATTCCAAGTACGTGTAAGTTGCGAGACTCAAATTGAATCAAATGGTTAAATGTTTCTCACAGTCTGACATCAACAACCGTTTCTTGATGTTGAGGGAAATGTATCAACAATTCTCAGAAATCATCGAACTCCCTGGTGTGCATTACGATATCACCAGCAACACCCTCCATGATGACTGTCCCGCCTGACGTACTATACTTAGGGCACTAATGAACTTTTAGTTCGTGAATATAATTACAGGTTATGAGCTTGTTTAATATGATACACATTTCTTGCATGCATTAGGATTATTCTAATGGGCCGGCTTACAGGAAGGAGGGTGAATGGCACTGTGACAGATGTGCACAATTTTTGTTGCACCTGATTCTGATGAAGGCAAGTCTAGCGACATGCAAACAACTAATCAAAATGTTCTTGTCATCACGATCAGTTCTTCCCAAGATGGAGCACCGTCTAATCCCAAGAAGAGCATTGATAGACGCTTGTTTGGTGTATTGATTGGAAGAGGTGGCAAGTAAGGTGAAACATCAACTCACCGTCAATCTATTGCACGTTGTTTGGTTACCGATCCTGCCCCGCCGCATGTTCTCGGGAATCTTGCTTGGGTCGTGACCGCAGACCCGGCTAAACCAATATTTTCTTTTCATGGTGGGCACAATTTCAATAGCGACCAGTTCAGTTCCACAAATGCATGTAAATGATCCATTGATTGTTGATGATGATTCTAGTTCATCCATGCCCAGTTTTCGTCGTATTCAAAGCTCAAGGTTTGAAAGTTGGTCGTTCTTCCCCAATGCACAAAACAACAAAAACAACAACAACAACCAGATTGGGCCTACTGCTCCAGGCCCAACAGGTTTGGAGATGGAACTCGATTGTCACGCCCCAAAACCAAATTACTTTGGCGCGACCAGCCGTCTATCGTGAGATGAGCTCACGCCAAGATGAAACCTTCCTTTAATCCTCAAATACGTAATAAAACCTCAGAGTGATATACAATAGAGCATCTAAAAACCATACAATAATTACATCCATTAGAAAGATTCAATACAATGACAATCTCGACCGTACAAAACATCCAATACAATAGATATCTCAGATTACACAACAACTACTAAAAGTCTTCACAAAATTCAGCATCCGCCTACCGTCTCAACTCCAAAGAATCTCCGTATGAATCACTTACTAAATATATGAGAGGGAGGGCGTAAGGGTGAGCTTCATGGGCACTTCTACCCGGATCAAGCAGAGTATTTCAAAGCATACATATATATACGTTTTGCATATCCAAAATACATTTTGCATGGAACACTTTATCAAAATAGTAACTTTTCACTTTGCGCAATCAGATAATACACTAAAGCCACACGAACCGTGTTGGCTCACAGGTCGGCTTTTCATATAACAATAACAATGACAATGTCCTACAACAGGAATAACAATACATTGGGAGATCTCCAAAAGCACGACATTCCCCCGAAGGGGCCCAAACAATTCATAGGCATATCGATGAGCATAAAACATATTTTCAATCCATGTTTTTTAAGAAATAATTTTATGTTCGCAATCACATTAAAACATTTATGGGTACACATACTTGATCCTTTCGAAAAGACTATTATACCAAGCCCATTACTTGGTATAATAACCATAAGTTATTTGTCAAACAAAAAAACAATACATATATATAATAACAATAGAATAGAAGCAAAAGAATCAAGGAAACCTCCTTACCTTACTACGAACTTAAATTCAAGTAGAGCTAATTCTCCTAAACTTTACTAACCTTCTCATCCTCCCAAATTTACATGTTACTTGATCTGCCATATGCACCTCAAATCCACCGTCATTAATGAAAACTCCCCTGACCGTCCAAAAGGGCACCATTAATTTGGTGTGCTATAATCTTTCAACCTCAAGAATTCGTATATACACAGTAGTCCGTCCTGCCCATCGCAACTCAATATTCCTTTGCCGCCAGGGAATACTAAATATACATAGCCAGTCTGCAACAACACTTAATTAACCTTATAATAATTGGTATATATTTATAATTTTCTCGGGCCCAATTATCGTATAACTTATTTATACACCTTTTGGGTTTTTATGCCGATCCAAAATCTAATCCAATAAAATAATCATAGTCCATCTAGATTTATATATCCATAAAATAACAACTCATAAAATCTCATAGCAACTTAAGCCCAAATAATTTATCGTCTTCAAATTAATTTTAAACATACGGTCCAATAAAATTTTCTGGGATTTTACATGGATCATCAAGGAACATTTCGTTTTAAAATTATGGAAAATGTCCGACTTCCAACGGGTTTGTAGGTTTTTCCACAACACAACCTAGCTAAATAAAAAAACTTGCGTAATATACATGTTTTCAATATTGTCTGTGTGCTCTCTTTTGCTATGTTAGTCACTAGGTCTTGTAATATTAAGTTCTCTACCGTTTGTGATTATTTCCCTTTGGCAAGTGAAATTCTATGTTTCCCCTCCATTCACCACACAAACACGATGAAAACTTAAACAAAATTCAAACAACGTAAAATTTGTAAAAAATTATATGTTCAATATTACCGTTTCAATAATTTTAGTGTTGCATTCTCATTAAAATAATAAATAATTTTATAATTAATTTCATTTCAACAAATTCTATTAAAAAATATCAAATTTAAATTTTACTCAAATTCACTTTTCTTGTCTATCAATACTACATAAATCCAATTTAAAATTGTTTATTCACAAACTACAATTGAGAAGGAAATGGACAATTTGTAGTAGTGGACTTTGCAATAATTCACCAAATCCAACTCAACCAAATCAAACAACAAACAATATAAATGGTCCTGGACTAAATCCAACTCAAACCCAACACAAATAACTCAACCAAACCGTCCAAAAATGAAATCTGAATTTATATTTTTAATCACAAAACGAAGCCCAAAACTTGATGAACCAAAGCCTTAAAGGCAAGCAAAGTGAAGGAGAGTAGGTGAGTTTGACCTCAATCCACCAAGAATGTTCTTTATTCTTTCTTCCTTTTCTTTTGTTTATCTCTTTTTTCTCTTCTCCTTTTCCACTCTTTCCCTTTATTTTACCACTATATTTTGTAAATGGGAGTAAAACATTAGCAAAAAATGTATCGTGGGCGATGCGCGACATCCCTCGATGTGTATCCTTCAGCTACACCCAGATCACTTTGCACAACGATCGCGATGCAATTAACAACATTGAAGTGTATCCTCAATGTGGCATGCACATTGACTACATGAAGGATCCGTAGTTATATGTCTCTTGTGTCAAAGCGAATTCATGAGCAGTCTCTCCTGACTAGCTAGTGATATTATTGGAATAAAAATAAATATGATTAATCTTTTATTCTTTAGAAATCTATCCTGTCCAGTTTTATAAAAAAAATTAGCTGGTTTAAGAAGTTGCATGTTAACACAACTATTCTTGTTATTAGTTAATGATCAAACAAGCTTATAATGTTGAAAATTCAGTGCTAAACAACACTAGTCCATCAAAAAGGTTTATTTGAAAATAAATTACTAGGAAAAACTATTGCTGAATTGAGTCTAAAGTGTTCACAGATAAGATTTATTTTGAAAATAAGTTAAACGAGCTAATAAGTTAGTACTAACCAGAGCCGAAAACCCGACTAGCAAAATTATGAAAGTTTTGGGCTGGGTTGTTCCTGGAGCAACATTTCCCATATTTCATCCCAGCCAGCCCAATTACTCTTGGTAGCCCAGGATTACTCCATGGACCGACCCGACGACATCTTTCACTGATTTCCACCATATCGATAATTTTCGACCGATCTTGAAGTACATTTCTTCCCTACGATTTCTAATTCTTACTACTGTGGAATTGAATTGAATTCGTTCCATTCCACCTGAAACAAACCCTAGAACCCATGATTATACCTCAACTCCTGCCCTAGGCTGCAACTTCTGATTATTGATTGATATTGTTTCAGAGATTGACGACAATGGCTCTGCCTCTACAGTGTGTCTACTTTACAGAAGACTCCGTGAAGGAATTGCGAGCTTCCAATTCCAATTTCAAGTTTCCTTCTCCAGCACCAGTTCTACGATTTCTGTACGAACTATGTTCGACTATGGTATGAATTGATTGATATCAGCTGCTTTGTTGTTTGCTTGCTTATTCATCTACATTACATTTCTCACTGTCTGTATGGCTAAGAAGTTAAATTCAGAAAACCGGATTAAAAACACCTAAGTTTCTACATAACTCAAAGGTTTTACTCTATACCAAGTGTTCTGGTATCTTACTTATTTGAATTAGTTGTTAAGCTAATTTTAAGCTTGTTTCTAAAATTTGGTTTAGTTGCTGATGTTTAAGTTTTGGTTGGTGGACAGCTTCGTGGGGACTTGCCCTTTCCGAAATGTAAAGCGGCTTTAGAGGCAGTGGAGTTTTCGGATTGTGATCAAGAGGGGGATGTAGGATCTTATTTTGCTGATATTATTGCCCAAATGGCTCAAGATGTGAGTTTTGATTTTCAGGCTTTGACCCATAACTTGCTATCGTTACATTTTTTTCTTATGATGCACTCTTCTTTTAGTAGTTGGAAACTGGTAATTACGTAGAGTTTAGCATGTCAAATTGTCAATGTCCAGTTTGAACATGATCAGTTTAGATGATTTGTGTAACACATGGAAAATTTATGACAGTGATAGTAATACTAACTATACCACTTCCGTTTGTATACATGCACTATTATGCTAACTGAAACTTAATGCAGAATGAAACGTTGTAAATTGTAGTGCATCGTTCAATAATAGTCCTTGATAAAACTGAGGGTTTATTGCTTATAAACATTGCAGATTACCATGCTTGGTGAAAACCGCTCTCGCCTGATCAAACTGGTTAGCATCTGTTCATAACTTGTTTTCGTGCAGTTATTGTTCTTTCTAGTGTCTCCGTTAAACTGAGACTTCACAAAATGAGCTGCAGCCAGCCTCACTTGTTCCTACATGTGGTTACTTGTATTATCCTTTGGGTGGTCCAGCTTTAATTATTTTCTTATGGTTAGCTTCACCAGTACAGAGAATCTTGCATCATCTTATTCTGAATTTATTCAGTCTTGGCCCGTCTTTCTCATTCTTACCCACCTTACACGTCCAAGAAAAGAGAGGTTGAGTTTGAAAAGTTAGTCAAATTAAAAATGAATATATGTAGCTTGAAGTTAAAAGATTAGATTATAATAGCTTTACTATGAACCAAAAGTTTGTATTCCTTTCTCCTTCCCTCCGACCACAATATTAAAAGGTATTTCTTAGGTAGACAGATGTACATAACTTTCGCCCATTAATAGAAACCTATCAAGTATATCAAGCAACTGATTCATAGACTTTCAGAAAATAAGAGTATCTACTTTGAAAAATGATAACACTAAAAAGGTGTATGAGAACTTTGTGATGATTTGAGAGTTTTCTTATAAATCTTTATGTAAACCGCTCTTGGCCGTAGGTGATGACTGCTTATGAATATATTGCTTAACAATGCTTTTCTAAGGTTGACTAGGGCCATGGTTTCGGGGTGGACATGAGCTAGAAGTATTATAACTAGGACAATAAACGCTCGAGGTTTATCATGATGAGAAACAATAAATTAATATTGATTGTTTTTGGTTTTTTATTACAAATTCGTGATTATAAATCTTTCTTACTATTTAGTGATTAATACTATTTTGTAGTGTCTAAATTGATGAATCACCAGATTAGGCTTCACCGAGTATAGAAACAAACTAATTGCTAATGAGATAAAAACACAAACAACGTTCATCAACAAAAACAACCAAGCATCACCAAGACACATTGTTTTCTACATTGACCACCACAAACCATGGAAAAATTCTGACCGAACAACACAACAGTCAAGCAATGCCCAAATCAAGACACACCATCAAATCTAAGTAACAACAACCAAGCATACTAAACCAAGGAACACAATAAACCAAGAATAGGCAAGACAAATAGCTTGACTTCTTTGTCAATCACTACCATGCATCACAAAATTCGACCAAGCAACATAGTCACCTAAATAGAGCAACCACATCTAACTTTACTTGGAATTGATGCACTCATATTCTCGTCAATCATCTAACAACATTAGTGTACACAAATCATACTAAAGAATGTAAAAAATCGATGTTGTGTTTTAGTATATTGAAAGTTAGTAGTGAGTATGTCCTTTTCATTTAAATGCGAGATATAATGTACATATTATTGTTTGATGCATGCTAAATTAAGAACATGACTAAACTGAGCAAGTAGTAAATGTAGGAGGGTATATTGGGTATATTTTTATACATTTTTATTAAATATAGCTAAAGCCAAATCTCTACTTTGTAAAAAATATACCCTAATTGTAACAACTATTTTATAAATTTTCCTTTCTATTCTTACGGTAGATGATTTTATAATGCTTAGGATTTTAAATAAACTACTGTCTAATTAGCTTGTGAAAGCTTATTTTATGTACATCGTCTATGTTACTAACTAGGCTAAACTAACATGCTCTTGAAAGTTATTGCACCTCTCCAACCTATACGCATTGAATTTTGCAAGATTGGTGATCCCATTATGAAATGAGATTTAGCTGTTGCATTCATCATAGTACATTGATACATCATATAGTTAGAGGATAAAACTTGCTATAGTCAAGGGCATGTTAATCACAAGTGTAATGTAGTGGTTTATAAGTCTTCAGACACTTCTAAAAGATTTATGCTACCAAATATATCTACCTAAATTTAATCTACGAGAACTGAAGCTGTGGTTCCTCAGTTCCTGGAAGTTTTTCAACTATTATCACCATGACGAACCTAGCAAACATATCTAATGAAAAAATGATTTTTTTTCTCTTTGCTTTTCATCATGTTTGGGAGTTCCTATCTGATCCTATTGTGTTATATGTCCATTCACAATGTCTTTTTTGTCACATTTCTTTTGTTGTTTTCATTGCAAGGCAAAATGGCTGGTGGAATCTGCATTGGTCCCACTGAGATTTTTTCAGGAGCGATGTGAGGTGAGTTTATTTGGAACTTTTGCTTCCTTGACCCATAACTTATTTATGAAGAACTTAGCGTTCCTAACAAATTGTAGGAAGAGTTTTTGTGGGAGTGTGAATTGATAAAAATAAAAGCAGCAGATCTCAAGTCAAAGGAGGTACCATTCGACACCTAAATCAAATGCTTCCGTACTCGACACTTTTGGAGATGTATTGCTTAAGTTATGACATTTTAATTGTCATGTTTCGATTTCAGGTTCGAGTAAACACCCGCCTTCTTTATCAACAAACAAAGTTTAACTTGCTCCGTGAAGAAAGTGAAGGATATGCCAAGCTGGTATTGTTCTGTATCCCTGGATTCTTTATTTCGGTTGTATATGGCCATGTATGCTAATTGTGTATGGGACTTGGACTATCTTCTTTTTTGCCACTGTTCTAACATAAAAATGGTTTCTTGGTTTTACACATTCGAAGTTTTATGATCTTTTTGCTTACATGCGAGATTAAATCATTTGGTAGAGGTCTAGTATGTGAGAACGGTTTCTTGAATGCTCAAGTGAACACTTTGGATGCTATATGTTTTTATATCTATCATTTACCTAATGGTACTTGAATATCGTTTGGCATATCGTATTTCATGAATATTTCATGTTGTGCTTGGTCTGCCCCTTAATTACTTAATGTGCAATTAGTAGCGTATCCCCTGATAAATGCTCTTTCACTTTATCTTCCGAATTAATGTTCTACTATTTCCCTCGAGCCAAACATGCAAAAAAATAAATGTTATGGTTTGTTGGAGTGAATGCTACAAAGGTTAGCATCGACATACCTCTTTTTTCTTTTATTGCCCAAGTGTTTGAATAAAACACCATACCAGCCTCTTGTCAATCACATGCCACTGCATCATGTTATAGATAGAAGGCCATCTATTGTTGTGAATAGTTCACCAAATACATTGTAAGACATTTCTCTATACTATCAATTTTGGGTTAAATGCCCTTTTCTCATTGATGTCTCCCTCTTTAAATATTGTCTGGTGTTAAATCGAGAGCACAATTTGTCATATTGAGATCAATCACGTTTATTTTATGACAACGGATTACAACTCAGTTGGTAAGATGCTTTCTCTCCAACCAATAGGTCGGGGCTCCGAGTCACCTTTGCGTTTAAAAAAAAAAATCACATTTATTTTAGGAAATACTCCCTCCGTCCTGGTTTCATCTTCCCACGGGGCCGTGTACAAGTTTTAAGAGAACAGTGAAGCAAGTAGGAGAGATGGTGATAAAGTAGGAAAAAGAGTGAATAAAGTATGACAAATAGTGATTTACGTAGAAGAGATAGTGTATAAAGTAGGAGAAAGGTTTTTTTCATTTAAGGAGGTGAGAAGATGAAGTTGGGACAGACGAAAATGGAATTCGGGAAGATGAAGTTAGGACAAAGGGAGTAATTAATAAATTAAGATGCAATCTTTCCTGATATAAATATGATTGCTCTCAATATAACAAAAGTTGCTCTCAATTTAACTTCACCCTCAAATATTACTCCCCCTTCCCAGATCAAGTGTCTTATTTTGATATTTTGCAGTTTACAAATTTCAACTTTGACTATGATTTAATATTAAACCGTAAATGTAAAATGACTCTCTTATACCTTATCAAATTGATTTCGACTTCTCACCCCTTAATGAGAATCTCTATGTACTACTTTTTCATTCTCTCTCCTAATTTATTCACACTCTTATAGTCTTATACTTTATCACCATCTCTCCTACTTGATTCACTTTTCTCTTAAAATTTGTGTTCGAACTCGTGGTAGTTGAGCCCGATACGAGGGAAAATTTAATTATATGATTTTAATGAAGATTTTACATTTACGGTTTAAGATTATATTGTAGTCAAAGTTAAAATTGTTAACTGTAATAACTGAAAATGAGACATTTGATTTGGGACGAAGGGAGTATATAGGATAGTCAATTACATGGGTTATTTTTGCTATTCACGGCAACTCTAATTTAATTTTAGTTAGGCTCTTATTCTCTTCACCTGAACATTACTAATCCGAACTGAACTTGTTTGTTATATAAAAAGCTACTAAGCAAATTTATACATAAATTAATGTGTTTTCACATGAAAGAGACATACTTTCTAGAAGAATCTAATTTAAGCAGCTAGCTATCTACAAGGGCCATAGACTAGCTAATCTAATTTCATGTGGGGGTAAATGGACAAAGCAAAAACACATTATCGCAAAGTTGTACCATGCTAGGAAGCACGGGTACGGAGACGATACTGATACGTCGGGACACTTAAATACAAAAAAATGGGCACGTGGACGTTTAATTATATACTTAATATTTTAAAGTTCAAAACATCAAACTAAGCATTAAATAAGAAGATAGATGCATTACTTATCACTTAGTCCAATCAAAACAATACAAGCCACATAATAAGATAAAGGAAAGAAAAGGAATCGAGAAAAGAGAAGTAAATATGGGTTTTGATCTCAAGTTTCCATCGTCTTTTAGAAGGATCTGAAGAACTATTTGCCATTTGTATAGAATATATGGGTTTTTAAATAATCAATTCTATTACATTATTATATTCATTCATTCATCTCATAAAATAAAATTTACTAAAGCAAAAGTGAATGAGAAGTTGAGTTGGGAGTTACGGACGGAGGGAATAATAATATGTTTATTAAGGCTTTTGAAAAAAATTAGTGATTTTTCTTCTTATTTCTTATCTGGCCTTTAATGCCCTGTTGCAGACAATTTGTGATAACATTCAGACTCCACAAGATTCTATCAGTTTTCCTTTATTATACATGTCCAACAGTCTTTCCTTAGTACTTTCCCTTTATTATACTTGTTTTCTAGTAATCTGTCCTAACCACTTTTGATGTGTGATATCTTGTAGATTACACTCCTCTGTCAGCTTCCTAAAGCCTCTGTTGAGAATGCATCAGTCGCAATAGTTGGCATCATTAAGGTATTAGAAATTTAATCTATTTAAATGCATTTCTCGCTCATACTTTTCTGATATTTGAGTAATTTGCAGTCGTTGATTGGCCACTTTGATTTGGATCCAAACCGAGTTTTTGACATTGTGAGTTCACTGTATTTCATGTCCTCATTTTTTCAATTGGTATGCTAGCGCTACCACTGTAGTTTTAACTTTTAGATCCTTACTGGAGTTTTATGTTGAAGGTATTGGAGTGTTTTGAGCTTCAGCTTGACAACAGTGTTTTCTTGGATTTAGTTCCCATGTTTCCCAAGGTATCATGCTCTTAACCTATGCATACTTCTGATTTTTCAATTTTCTTCCTCTTTGTTGTCAAGGAATCATATACTTGATTTTTTTTTGGTTATTTTTGGTAATATGATTTTTGTATTGTACAGTCCCATGCATCACAAATTCTTGGATTCAAGTTTCAATACTACCAGCGTATGGAAATCGATTCTCCGGTACCAGCCGGGCTCTATCAGCTTGCAGCTCTATTGATAAAGAAAGACTTCATCGATGCTGATTGCATGTAAGTAAGCTTCTGGCATCTGCATTGGATATGAAGCTGGTTGTACTCTCTTTATTGGTAGGCAAAGTCTGTTGTTTATAAATTTCCTGTGTTTGATTATTATACCTGTTGCATAGGTAGAACCAGTTTAGGTTATGCTATGAGTTTAAAGTTTTGGAGGATTGTTGACATGGATCCCCCTCCCTCTATTGACAAGATTCTGTATGCTTGATAAATTTTTGAATTATGCCAACTTGTGAGAGATGGTTTATTTTATCATTATGAAGACGGATTATGTTTCTAAGTACAACCATAATAAAACCACCTTGTTTTAGCAAAGGTCGTTTTATGTCCTGCTCTTGAATACCTCCTTTACCCTTTTCCTTAGGTTCCCTCCAAATAGATATAGAATGAATGAACTAGAAGGATTGTTTGAATTTCTAAATTACACAACTTTCCTTGTTGGGGGTCCCATTGTAATTCCCACAATCTTAAAATTGAAAGTTAAATTTCTTTTTATCCAACCACTGTCTATTTTATCAAAATTTTCTTCCAACTATTTCTTAACCTCATCCCATTTACAGCCACTTCTTACAACTTGTACTCATTATTAAATCAGTACACCACTTTTAATCTCTGTTTGCGGATCACTTTGTGTAGTTTAGAGTGGGATGGTGGGAGTATTAGTTTTGCATCATAAAGCATGTTGTATGTGAATATCGGTGATTTTCAACAAAACACTATTCATTCTTGATTTTTGAACAAAACACAATTTTTGTGTTTATGTAAAACACCGTTGTGTTTTAGTAAAACCCCAATGTTTCTTGCTATAAACCATGATGACTGTCCCTTTTTTTTTCTCTCGATAGGAGACTTACTCGTTTTCCTTATACAATCGTACATTTTGCAATTTTTTTTGGAAGATTGTGAAAATGTTGGATATTTTATTGACTGTGAAATAAATTGCATATTATATTGATCCTGAAAATGCATGATATTGTCAAGATTGTGAAAATAAAGGATAGTACTTTTGTGTCCTGATTAGACGGAATGGAATGTTGATTAACTTTGAATTTAGTTTCCCGGAAAATTTGATCGAAATTCTGATTGTAGCCCAATTGGTATGCCTAATGCCTGTTTATTCTTTTGGAAATTGGGTCATTGTCATGAAGGTTTTTTATTACCCGTCTTGCCTTTCAAGAAGTTGAGTGTCCTTTTCTGGGGGTCATACTTGTGTTTAATGGGGATTTTGCATTGTCTTGCATGTTATGTTAACCGCTCTGCTTGAGTTATATGCTCATTGCGCTATTTCTCATCTTTTGTGTGATTTATGTTGTAGATATAGTCACTTACTTCCAAAGGATGAGGAGGCACTTGAGCATTATAATGCCTTTTCAGCTAAGAGACTTGATGAGGTGGTTTATGTATTCAGCTTATCTGTTTGCTGTCCTGTAGATTTATATGTCACCATAATCTTTATATCTATATTTTTTCTGTGTGATCTTTGTTATTTCTCACTGGCTGGAATATGAAAAACTAGAAAAGGTAACTGTCTCTTGACTATTACGATAGACTCAAGCACTAAATATCTAGTGTAATAGTCAAGAAATTAGTCTATTTCATCGGGAAAAAATTATGAACTTACTCCATCCTGGTTAAAACTTCCCGTGCAGCCATTTTAGTCGCCCCAGACAAAACTTCCCATTTTCATTTTTGGTAATTGGACCATCTACCTTACTTACTAATATACTCATATATATACAACTTTACTAACCAATATCTCTTTTTATTCATTCATTCATTCTTTTTTTTTTCCATTTAAATAACACTCAATTTTCGAATCTATCAATCCACTATCAATTTTATTCATTCTTGATTAATTTCCATTTAAATAAATTAGATCCTACAATTTTCCATATTTTGTTGACCCAAAAATTTAATGGGAAGCTTATCATTGGGTAAATTAATTTGTAAATACTAAAATTTATATTACCTATTCTGCTTTAACCGTTTTTCATTTGTTTTTTTCTCATTATTGTGGAGTCCTAAATATAGAGATCTCTTATGCACAGGCCAACAAAATTGGAAAAATTAATCTTGCGGCCACGGGAAAGGATCTAATGGATGATGAAAAACAAGGAGATGTAACCGTAGATCTTTTTGCTGCTTTGGACATGGAAACATTGGCAGTTACTGAAAGATGCCCTGAGCTTGCTAATAATCAAACTCTTGGGCTATTAATGGGATTCCTTGCAGTCGATGACTGGTAAGGTGGAAATAAAATTTTATTTATATTTTCTTCTGAAATTCAAAAGTTTTGCCATGGCTGATAATAAAACCCAATTTGCACCCTGCTGTCTCATAGGAGTTTGGTGTTATTTATTGGAGCTATCGAGAGTTCGGAGTTCTGTTGCTCTGCTTCGTTTTGAGATATTATTACTGCAGTTGTTTTTTCTTCTTTTTTTCTTTTTGTTTATGTTATTAGCATTGTCCTTTTTAAACTTCTACTGTCAAAATATCAAAGGTCTGTAAGAACCTAAATATTTTACATTAAGTTTGTGTGATTTTATAAGTGCCTGTCTCCTTACACCCTCACCTGATGTGTCAACTTATCTATTTGTGGTTCTTATCTTATTTTTTCCATGCTTTTTTCTACCATTAAAAACTTTTGGCATAATGGATTGCTTTTTTTCCATCCTTCTATCTGGTATGTTTTCTCCTTCAAAACATTTTCTGCCCCATTTTCTATGATTTCATGCATTACTTTTGCTATCTCAGGTTTCATGCCCATCAGCTGTTGCAGCGCCTTTCATCCATTAATCCAGTAGAACATATTCAAATTTGTCATGGATTATTTCGGTAGTTCGATTAAACTCAGAATGTGTTAATTAAATTGCTAATTAATTAACAGTGAGTAATTTATTCAGGAAAGCTAATTCTTTTTGGTTTTTTTTTTTGTCGTTTATTTGTCCAGGCTCATTGAGAAATCAATACTACCAGCTTATAAAGTTATCTCTCAAACTCGAAGTTCAGATGCTGGTGGATCTCCAGGTTACAAGGCTGATTCAGTGACAGAGAATTCTTCACAGATGCTTATCAATCTGCCTAAAGAGCTGTTTGAAATGCTCGTCTCAGTTGGACCTTATCTTTATCGTGACACATTGCTGTTACAGAAGGTTTGGGGACCTTGCTACATGCAATTTACCACCTAATGTTGATTTTGTAAATAAACGTTTCCTTGATTTCACATGCCTGGTGTGCAGACAGCAAGAGTGTTGAGAGCTTATTGTCTTTGTGCCTTTGATCTGGCACGTACTGGCAATACAGCTTTTAGCTCTGATTCATCTACAAGTTTAAATAGAAGTTCTCTTGTGAAAGAGGCTAAATCAAGAATCGAGGAGGCACTTGGAACTTGCCTTCTCCCTTCCTTGCAACTGATACCTGCAAATCCTGCTGTTGGACAAGAAATATGGAAGCTTATGAGTCTCCTCTCGTATGAGGTTGTTTATGATTACAGATATTGTGCATTTTCACTCCAGATTGACTGTTCAATAGTATCTGCTAATTGTTAGTTTCTGATGCTCGGTTAGGTGCGTTATCGTCTATATGGGGAATGGGAAAAGGACGATGAGCGTTTTCCAATGATTATGGCGGCCAGGCAAACAGCAAGGGTACCAGTTCATTTTCTGTTGGTCTTTGCTATAGCTGATTTATCAATTACTTCATAAATTTTTGTTCTTTCAGCTGGATACTAGGAGAATCTTAAAACGTCTTGCCAAGGAAAACCTGAAGCAGCTTGGGAGGATGGTTGCAAAATTAGCCCATGCCAATCCAATGACAGTGCTTCGGACAATTGTTAACCAGGTTATTGAGCTAATAATACATCAGATCGGTTCTGTCGACGCTGATCCTGAGCTAAAAGATGTAACTGGATTCTTTAATTTGCAGATAGAGGCTTACAGGGATATGATTGCTCCAGTTGTGGATGCATTTAAGTATCTGACTCAGGTTATTTCTTCAAAATTTTTGTCTACTTTTTAGGTACTTCCATTACGTACAAAACAATATGATATTAAAGTAAAACGGCTGCTTAGGAGATGAAGGACCCTTTTTTTGGTCGTAAGATGGACAAAAAGAGGACTAGTCTTGTTTAATGAACAACTAGCATAAGAGCACTAATAGCAATTCTCTAAAACTCATTTATCCCTAATTTGTCCAAAATCAACAAAACCCAAAGTTTTGGACTGATTCCTTAAAATCTCTTTCCACAAGTAGTGAGCAAAGCTGTAGATTGATTGTTTCTGCATCTACGTCCACATATATCAAATTATGAGTAGCAAAGTTATGAGAAGATTGACTATAACTAGTCCTCTCTGACACAAATTATGAGTAGTCAAAGTTGTCTCAAAGCCAGAATAAACCAGTAATAGTGCTCTGCTAGAGAAGATAAATTACTCCAAAGTAGCTTCCAAGTAAAATCACTCTGGCTTTGACTTAATAACGGATTGAAGAAAAATGAATATAAAAAACCTTATCACTGTTCAACAACCATCGACTCTTATCATTTAACCTGATTTGAATTCGTGACCCATATAAAGAATTCAAAATACCTCTGAACTCTTTCCCTCGGCTTGCTATCCAATATGTTCCATCTATATGTGTCACTACTATTATCTACATCATTATGAACATATAAAACCCGCCATACACTCTGGATTAAGAGCAATATGATGCAAAGAACAAAAAGTCAGTTTAGATATTGCTGTCCAAAATTTAATGTTTGAACCATCTTCAACCTAATTCCTTTAGAAAACCTCTCAATACTCCGGAGTACGGAATATTTTTCTACAGTAACTCTAATCGGCCCTGACAATTAGCAGAATATACCACCCCCTTCCAAAATAGAAGCCAGTACGTAAATATGCGAGCTCATTTTTTGATAAATGAAGTAGTTACCCTAAATATGATATTGGGTTAGGCACAAACATTAGGGGCATTTTCTTAAGGATTCTACTTTGAGTTCTCTTATTTCTTTTATGGAAGTACTGACGGTGGATATTTACGTATGTGTTATGCGACTAAATGCACACGTTTTACAGCTTGAGTATGATATCTTGGAGTATGTTGTGGTTGAACGATTGGCTCAAGGTGGACGTGAGAAGCTCAAGGAAGATGGGCTCAATCTGTCGGACTGGCTCCAATCTCTGGCATCCTTTTGGGGTCACTTGTACGCATCTCTTACCATTATATAGTTTTAATTTACTTATAGTTTTTCTGGTAGTGGCATACTACATCCTTGTTTGATCCTTGCTGAGCATGCGGTGTATTTTATCTGTGTGGAAGGTGTGAATTGCTTATCTTATTCTTGAGTTTTAGCATTCCCATATTAACCTTTTCCATTTATATTGATCATACACTGGGATGGATTTTCTTGTGTGGTTCTCAAGTGGAAGTTCTGTTTTACATGAAAAACCTGGTTCATGAGATTTCTAAAGAATTTGCTCCTATTTTGATCAATCCTTTATGTAAGGAACTTAGCTCTCCATGGGATGGTTCTCCCAATTTGGGAGTTGCAGATTATGTCTGACGTAGCTGGTTATTGTTGCTGGAGGTAGTGAATCTGGCAGATTTGTATTCGGGAAAGGTTGATTTTTTTGACACCTTACTGCTCTGTGGGGTGGCCTTCTGTCTGGAGAAAAGAAAAAGCCAGGAGGGGTAAGTTATCTACTCAGGAGGATGGTACTGCTATAGCATTTGGCACGCTGGACTCCTCACATTCCAGACATATTCTGACTAATGTTATCTGTCCCTAAGCCCTAGTAATAATGGCAAAAGATATCTTTGAATGGCAGAATACATCAGATGTTTCTTTGAATGGCACATCCTATTCCTGGCAGAATACATCAGATGTTTCTTTCAATTAAGCTTCCGTTCACCTGTCAGAATACATCAGATGTTTCTTTGAATGGCCATCCTATTCCTTGTTTTGTTTGGGGATAAGAATCCAGTTCAAGGGAGCAAGAGGTTTCGTAAAATCTTTTCTACCAATTCATTTCCTTTTCTCCATTTCCAACTCCCTACATCTGTGACAATGCTTGACACATTGACATCTTTTGGATTGGGCACTAAAAGCTTGGCAACATCTACTGGTATTGGCTCTCTTGGAATTTTGTATGGATGTCTGTAGGTTTAATCTTGGAGCTTCTTGATAGGTGTTCTTCAGATTTGTTGAGATCTTGAACAAAGACTTGTTACTTTCTGCTGTGGTGTGGAAGTGTGATTTGGATATAATTGGAGAAATATTTTTGAATATGAGTTCATCATAGAACACCAATGAGAAAAACATGTTCCAACATTTTCTAGATTGATGGGGAAGAACTGGTGCTATCCATGCTCATTAATATTGAGGGACTGTCTCTCTACTGTTCAGCTTCATAGTGGAAACTCCTGAACATTTATGGCTCTGAAGCAAGACCTCAAACTATGCATATGCTTTCTCAAAAAATTGGGGTTGCAGTCTCCTGATACTTGCATAGAATGTGTGTCACAGTAAGTTGGCTGGATTAATTTCTTAGACTAAACAAGGCGTGCTTGGGCAGTCTTGTTATAAGAAGATCAAGATTTAGGTTGCATTCATGTCCTTCTCAAGGCGGCATTATAGCTGTAAATAGAACGAGGTGTGGTTTTTCACAATGCAAACCAATGGAAGGGGACGAACTTGTTTGTATGTTTTGGATTGATGCAAATGTTGGGCTTTCTTGGGGAGGATCAAAGCAAGTATCTTCTAGGGGCTATTGATATGGAATTCAAAGAACTTGTTTCTTCAGCCTTCGGGGTTATTGCATGGAATGCAGGGAACTTGTTTCTTCAGCCTCATCCACCAATACTTTCAAGCTTGCTGTATTATAAATGTAGGCTATTTGACAGGCATTTAAAAAAAAATGTATTCATGTGACACTTATAACATCTAAATTTCACATATGTTAGACAACACCTACATAGTTGGTCGTACTCTAGAATTTTAACATGCAAGTACCAACAGTTTCATGAAGATGGTGTTTCTCTTTCTGGTGAACTTTCGTAATGACTTCATTGGTTGTAGTTTTATACCCCCCTCCCCTGTCTCTGGCATACACAGCCTGGTCGTACTTTATTTAGTACTGTTCTTACAGTGAGTTCATGTTTCAGAACATGACAAATACACCATCCCAGGACAACAGTAACTATGGTTGTAATTGATGCTGTGTTTAATTTCTTCCCTCCACATCTAGTTTTGCCTTTTTGAATTTTAGATTTTTTGTTGCCCAAAATAAGATTGCATATGTGAGCAGATTTTATATGATTTAAAACAGAATAATTATGGTGCGCATTTGTAAGGGTTTTGCCAGTGTGCATAGTGCTCTTGATCACAAAGAATTATTTTCTGTTATACCATGCACAATCTATGGGGATGATGTCTTTTTGTTAAATGGTGGTATGTGTGCCTCTATTGATCTACATTGTGTGGGTGGATATGTGGGTTTTGAATTTAATGGGCAATAAAACTAAACATCTGCAGTTACCTTTCAAAGCCTACAACATATTTTGTAGTTTTGGGTAATATCTTGCAACTTCGTCAGTTATTATCCAGCGAAATGCGAGCATCCAACGTGATTTTTGGTATCCATTTAAGATTTTATTTTCTTCAGCTGTTTGGATTTAATATTGTAGATACATTATTGCATTAATGTACTTTCCTTTTTCTAGGTGTAAGAAGTATCCTTCAATGGAACTCAGAGGTCTTTTCCAATATCTTGTAAATCAGTTGAAGAAAGGAAATGGAATTGAGCTTGTTCTGCTGCAGGTTGATTCAACCTAATTATTGCATTTCTCGACTCACTTTGTTACTCAACACATTCTCAGCATTTTATGGATTTTCTGCAGGAACTAATACAACAGATGGCTAATGTCCAATACACTGAAAATATGACCGAGGAACAATTGGAAGCTATGGCAGGCAGTGATACTCTTCGTTACCAGTCTACTTCTTTTGGAGTTACCAGGAACAACAAGGTATTTTGCTCATATGCACTAGAAGTCTAAAACTATAACCATGCATGATATGCCATATGGTGTTAATATGTCTTATCTCTCTTTAACCAATTTTTTGTTTGGTATGCTCTTTATATGTTTAATGCATCTAGCACTCAAGTTAAGCAAGACCCTGATTGATATTAAGTGCATATCCGTTTATTATGCCTGATGGAATATGTGCAGGATTTCTATTTTCATTTTTTGAGATATGGGCTTGATAAATTACTACTCCACTTGATAAAATGCCAGTGTGTAAAATTCATTTTATTCCATCTACTGTTGAGTATATTAGTTTTTGTGGAGCATAACATTTGTGGGTAATGGGTATGTTAGTAAATTTAGTAGTATATGATTAAATGACTTACATAGTTTATATACCTTTGTCGATCAAGATACAAGTAATGCCTGACCCTATGTTTGTAGCTGATGGAAGGAGTAAGAATAAGCTAGGAAAACAATCCATATGAAATACCTGTAAATTATGACCGAACACAGAATACTTGGTGTTATGCTGAAGAGGATAGATGATCTGCTGACTGCTTGTATGCTTTCTGATATTAATTTGACGTGTTGGAGATAAAAACCTAGTTAAAACCCTTTACTAGCTTATGAGTTTTGTAGCACTTGAAGGGAGCACATTGAAATAACATTTAGGTTTCAGTCTGTTTTTTGAGGATTGAGGTCTTGGTTAGTTATAGACCAATTAAAGAAATTTTGGTTTTGCGTTGGGTTGTTATAGCTCCTGTATGATTGCTCTTATATTAATAAAAATAATACTCCCTACGTCCCAAACTCAACTACCCATTGTCCGTTTTGGTCTGTCCCAAACTCCACTTTCCATTCTTTAAATGGAAAGTCTCTCTACTACTTTTCACATCTCTCCTACTTTATTCACTATCTTTCCTACTTTATCCACTCTTTCATACCTTATTTACTCTCTTTCCTACTTTATTCATTATCTCTCACACTTTAATAATTTTGTCTTAAAACTTGTGCCTGGACCAACAAAATGTTGAGAAGTAGATTTTTGTTGCGGACATGAGTATGGAATTGTTTTCTAGAGTCTAGACTCCCTCAACTTGATTAACTTCCGGATATGGAACCTGTGGCTCCTTTCCAGGACATAATGCCCTTTTTGTTCCAACTTGCAGTGATTATACACTTCCCATTAATTATCTTTTTTCTTAATAACATTTGGATTTTGGAATGATTATACAAAAAAGTTCGACTGTAAATTTAACATACTGATAATATTATAAGCTAGTTCCTTTCTTTGACGAAGCTTTCTCTGACGATGTACAAATCAATTTCTTATTGGTATATGTTACCTACCCTATGTAATCCACAGGCATTGGTAAAGTCCACCAACAGACTCAGAGATTCTTTGCTCCCAAAGGAAGATCAGAAATTGGCAGTTCCACTTTTGTTGCTCATTGCACAACATCGTTCTGCGTAAGTTTTACTGCTGTCCATCGACTGGTATTTTTGTTAGGAATCGTCACTCTTTCATTTGCACACGTCAGATAAGTTGTGGTTGTAAAGATCTCGAATTAGTTTTGATTACAGATTTCTTGTCTGTTTTTGGGCTAGAGTATGACACCTTTTTGTTTTTAACTGACATATGAAAGTCCTTCATAGGTTAATGTGTCTTTAAGAAATTTTGCTGACATGTCAATGCTTTTCTGTCTAGGGTTGTAACACAAGCGAATGTTCCGTATATCAAAGTGGTGAGTGAACAGTTTGACAGATGCCATGGTATACTTCTTCAATATGTGGAGTTTCTATGTAGTGCGGTGGCGTCTACATCATCTTATGCTTTGCTAATCCCCCCGCTTGATGAGCTTGTACATCAATATTATCTTGACCCTGAGGTTCGTTAAGTTTCCGTTGATTAGCACTTTAAATATCTAGTATCTACTACATTACTAGTTTCTTTAACCTTCTTTCTAAGATCATCCTTTTCTTTTTAGCTTTAAATTAGGATCTTCGTAGAGTAACATAGATCCATTAGATAATTGATCCTCATTAAAACTATAATTGTTATATTTTTCTTTGTAGGTGGCTTTCCTAATTTATCGACCAGTCATGAGACTCTTCCGCTGTCAAAATTCCTCTGGTTCCTTCTGGCCTTTAGATTGTACTGACACTATGAAATTGGCAACTGCTGAGGACTCTCAAGCCTCTCCCAAACTGAACACCTTAGTTCTTGATCTCGGAAATTCTCGTGGCCCTGTTTCGTAAGTAGCTTTATGTACATGTATATTGCCTTTGATACGATACAGACAATGTGATGATCTGAACTTAAATATACATGCAGATGGCAGAATTTTATGGATTCTATCAGGGCAATGTTGCCTTCGAAAGCCTGGAATAGCCTCTCTCCTGATTTATATGCGACCTTCTGGGGTCTTACTCTATATGATATCTATGTCCCCAGAAGTCGTTATGAGTCTGAAATTGCAAAAGTGCATTCTTCTCTTAAAGCTCTTGAAGAACTTTCAGATAATTCGAGTTCTGCAATTGCTAAAAGGAAGAAAGATAAAGAAAGAATTCAAGATTCTCTAGATCGACTGTCTTTGGAACTCCAGAAGCATGAAGAACATGTTGACTCTGTGCATAGACGACTTGCCCGTGAGAAGGATACTTGGTTAAGTTCATGCCCAGACACTTTGAAGATCAATATGGAATTTTTGCAGCGTTGCATATTCCCACGTTGTACTTTCAGTATGCCGGATGCCGTGTATTGTGCCATATTTGTGAACACTCTCCATTCCCTGGGAACTCCATTCTTCAACACTGTGAATCATATAGATGTTTTGATATGTAAAACCTTACAACCAATGATATGCTGCTGCACTGAATATGAAGTGGGACGACTAGGGAGGTTTCTGTTTGAGACATTGAAAACTGCCTATTATTGGAAGGTAGAGATTCTATCTTGCACTAGTGTTTTTGTCTTATAGGCCTTGTACCCCATCCAGTACTATGTTAACATTGTATATCATAACCAATTGCTTCCTTAACAGAGTGATGAATCGATATATGTGAGAGAATGTGGAAACATGCCTGGATTTGCAATGTATTATAGATATCCCAACAGCGAGCGTGTGGCGTATGGTCAATTTGTTAAGGTAAGTTGATGAGATTTCTTTTCTGGGGACACTTTTAATCTGCTTACTGTGCTTTAATGTAAATTACCCAATTAACTTGTGGTACATGGGAATTCCTCTGAAAGGGGAGGCATCAAACTGCAGTCTTGCATATTCTTGATATTCCATTATACGCCCTATGCCTTCAGCGTTTTGTTCTTCCCTTTCTTGGTGATTGTTTCTTTGAGCCCTCGTCCTGATTGAGCATATGTATTTCCTAAAAGCCTCTTAGTTTTTGAAAATTCTTAGCTTCTCGTGCTTATAAACTTCTCTAATTTAAATATCATAAAGCTAATACAATGGAAACCCCTAAACGAATACGCTATAAAGGAATAAACTCTCTATAATTATATAAATTTACGATTCCAACTTATGTATAAACGCTTTAAAAACAAACTCTATTTAGGAATAAACTCTTTACAATAATATTTCTAGTCGTAACGATATTATTGTATAGAGTTTTTACTGTATATATACCAGGTATAATAATAATAATAATAATAATAATAATAATAATAATAATAATAATAATAATAATAATAATTGTTATTTACAAATTCTATAAAAATGTTCGACTTTCCATTAGAATAGGAAAAAGTTAGTTAAGTTGCTTGCGGTCAGCAGTCAAACCAGCATTCGGTCAATATTAATTCCCTAGTTTTAAAAACTCACGTACACAACATTAATTCCCCAGTTATAAAAACTCACAATCACAACATAATCTCACAGATGCAAAAATTCATAGACCCAAAATAAATTTCTCTGATGCAAAACCCCGCAGACAACAGATAAATCTTCAAGATAAGTCCGAACTTTTCATCTGCTCTTGTTTTCTCAGCGCGGCAGATGCAAAAAATGTAGAGTCACAACATAAATTTCACCAGTTATGAATTCTTACAAACACAACATTAATTCCCCCATATAGCTTACGTTAGTCCAATGTGGACTTTCCTATTGTATAGGAGAATTAGGTCTTTTACAAGACTTTATCAATTTCTATATAGTTTTGTTGAATGTGGAATAAAAGTAGCTCCTTGAAGGTACTGTAGGAAATATATAAAGGATGTTATGGATCTCACTATATCTATCTTATCGATATCTCCATGTAACATTATGATGTATGTCTATTAAAGCAACTCTTGAACGACATTCTACCTATTAATGCATGTCTGTCTATTATGCGTGTCTACACCACTATTCATTAGCATGGGGGCATTGTGGTAATCACTTCATGACTTCTATGATATTCACATCTCAAAGTTTCAACAGGTACACTGGAAATGGATCCAAAGGATTACTAAGCTATTGATTCACTGCTTGGAATCTAGTGAATACATGGAGATCAGAAATGCTCTTATTATGCTAACTAAGATCTCCGGTGTTTTTCCTGTTACTCGAAAGAGTGGTATCAACCTTGAAAAGCGGGTAATGTGTGTGATTTATTTCTTCATTTAGCTTCAAACACAAGTTGCTTTACATATCAAATTATTTATCTTTTCACACAGGTTGCTAAAATCAAGAATGATGAAAGGGAGGATCTGAAAGTTTTGGCCACTGGTGTTGCTGCTGCTTTAGCTTCAAGAAAGGTAGGTGATAACATGACCTCCAATTTTTATCTTTTATATTTGGTTTCAAAGTCCATCTTGAGTGATAAATGTGGCACAATGTGCATGTAATCTATTAGCATCGAGGTACACAGTAGACACACCTTTTGGTTGTTTCTGACGTACAAAGAGCCCACGACTCTAATATATCTCACAGGTTGCGACGTTTTTTTCTTTTCGACACATCCTTGAGTAGATTGTTCACATCCTCGTGTTTGATAACCCCCCCCCCTCCCTCATGTTAATTAATACTATATTCCTTTTGTGAACGTCCCGTTTATAATTCTTCTTTCATTATTATTTGTCTCTCATACTTTTATCATCTCCTAAAACAACGCCACTAAAGAACGGTCTATATATTAGCAGGATTGGTGGAGTATTACTTATTGGTTTTATCTAAATGAATTACACTCCCTCCCTCCAATGCGAGTTGTCGACTTTACTTTTATAACAATATAAGTAGGGTGTACTTTTTAAATATAGTGTAAGTGGGGTGTATTTTTTAATTTAAAAGTTGTTTGTTTGATTGTCTAAGTTAATTTTGACTTTATTGGAAGTAGTGGGGATTATAAACTTGTATCAGTATAACTTTTTAAAATGGTAAAAAACTGAAAGTTGACCAAAAAAATTTGGAATGAGCAAAATTTATTAATAATTCATCAAAGTTTACACGAGCATAAGAAATGATCGACAAGAAATCATTACAAACGGCTACACAAGAGCCGCCTCAACCCCAAACAATGTATAGACACTTTCAAGTTTCAAATATTCAAAGACTACCACTATTCACCACCAATCTTTGGTAACTCTTCTTGACCATTCCTGGTGCAGCATAAGTCTCTGTCTCTCAAGTCTTCATAAAGTCAAATTACTTCCATCGTCCAGCAACTCCTTTCTATACCCCAAAACATGACCTCTTGTATCTTTCAAGACCATTCCCCATTTCACATAATCAAAACCGTTAATTCATTGTTGGTACATGGAATCCAAACTAGCCAATACCTCTCCACCCTATGCACATAAAGAACAAGTGGCAAGCAATTTAAGGTATGGCAAAGGCGTAGGATGAAGGGAGTATAAAGCATGTTAGTGTGTTGGTAAGCTCATAGCTTAAAAAATGGTGCACATAACATCTTTCTAGCCTGCAAGCTTTTACCATTGCATCAAGCCAACATTTTTTTTTCTCCTCCGGTGTTTCTCCTCTCTGTGAAAATGTTATCTGTCTAATCTTGAACGTTTCATTTCAATATGGAACATTCAAGTTCCCCTTTCCAATTAAAATTCATTTCCATTTGACCCAATAGTGCTCCTCCGCGACGCCAGGAGCTTTGGCCGCTCATGGAGTGTAGTCTTATTGAGTAGTGGTTGTAGTAGCCGCTATTGGCCGCTGCTATTCGAATGTAGGCAAATTAAGAGGGTTTTGGCCTGTTGGGGCGAATTAAGAAATGGAAGAGATCATGTTGAGGTGGAGGATTTGATGGATGATTTAGGTGCTGAAAAATGATGAATCATTTAGGCGATTATTAATAATTTCTTGGATTTTGGGTATTTGTTTGCATACTTATATGAACATTAAGAGTACTATATAATTTTTATGACCAGTATGTGTGATAGTTCGAATAGCGGTCATCCCGCTCACGCTATTCTTGATATAGGGCGTCGGCCGAGCGGCCACTATTCGGGATCAATAACTGCAGTTCACTTATTCCTTCTTTCTCCACGGCTATTTCCTTTCTCACTCATCCCTCGTTACCTTATTTCTATTTTCATTTTTGCCTTTTTGTTCTCCCCGTTTGTCTTCTACACGTAATATGTTTTGCAAATGCTAAGGTTTATTTTGTTAACTAGTAATGGTTTTCGTACTAATTTATTTGTATGTTGGTAATCACAGCCTTCGTGGGTTACTGATGAAGAATTTGGCATGGGTTATCTTGTCATAAAGCCTGCTTCTAAGAATTTACAAGATGGAGCTGGTACCACTGCTCAAGCCGATGAACTTGTGGGTGGTAGAGCTCTTTCTGTAGGAAGCTTGCATCCTGATTCTGGGAATTCTAGCCGAGACTTGAGAAGATCTGATGGTAAGTTGTAAGCACCTAATAATGATGTAGCCTTGCCTTTGAAAGATTTGTCACAAAAGAAGTCTGATTAATGTTTTGCGTATTATTTGGTATGGAATCTGGAACATGTCGAGCAGGAGATACTATTAAACAGGTGGATGATTTGGCATATAGGCAGATGGAAGAAAACTTGAAGGTTACTAGCAAGACAACTGTGGAACCTGAGGTAGGCAATAAACAATGCATGCTGCTCCTTGACATTTCTCCCTTTATCCTAATTCGTCATAGCCTCATACTTATAGTTGTTGATACTTAATAACCATAGTCAACTTGGTAGTGACCGCTATTATAAACTGGAGCACCAAGTATGTACTACAAAGTAAAACACCGCCCACTCTAACCCTTAATGAAGTAAATCATAAATGATACTCCATCCGTTTCCTTACAACCATCCAATAATATGGTTTTTTCTTACAACCATTCAGTTTCTAGTTATGAATCATTTATTCTCTCACCTTTTATTATCTTACAACTTTATCAACATAAAATACCTTCACCAATAATTTTCTATTCTAAATTTAGTGCCAATTAAATGGGAATGGAGGTAGAGAAAAGCGAGGGAGTGCTAGCTAATTTAGCTCATCAGAATGTAAATTTCTCTTTTCGGGGTACTATATTTAGCCCCTCTAATAAATTCTTAATATCTTCGTGGTCCCTGATATTTTAAACAATAACATATCATTTCATACAATTATACATAAATTACAAACCAGTTGAAACCTCATACTGTAGCCAAAAACATCATTAATTTTACCTTTTATTTTTCATTTGATTTTGTTCTTTGCCTTTTATTTATTTGTTAATATTTTTCTACGGTTAAATAAGTGTAAGAAAGTGTCAGTTCCAACCTAAAATATTAATATATTTTTTAGATTTAGTCATAATGTGGCACGTGTACTGCTGTGTGTGTATGTATTATATTTTATTTGAAATTAATTATTATATCAAAGGGAAGCCAACACGTAAACTAATCTCAGCGCATGAAAATCAATTGTCAAATCAGAGAAAAAAAACAAAATCGGAATTTATGGTTTATATTGTAAAGTCATTTATAAATATACATAAAATAGGGAGTTATCAGTTGTATAGTAATTGGAGGTGTCTCCCTTGTCATATACTTTTAAAAATAAATTCCAACAAATTACATTTTATTAAAAAATTATTATTCAAGAATTACTATCACTGCTCTATTGTTCTTATGTTGAAGGACTTGATGGTGGTGGGTGATGGTTAACTAAGAATAAAAGTAAGGCTTTGTTCTCTTCAACTGAAATTTATTGAACTGAACTGAAATGATTGGAAGTGAACTGAACTGAAGTGTAGTAACTAAGTAGAACTGAACGGAACTGAATACGTTTTCAGTTAAAGAGTACAAAGACTAAGGAGGAAACTATAAACTGCAAAGGTTTAAAATAAGGCCATGTTTGGATGGTAAACTTCAAAAATAGAAAATGGACCAATATGTAATTGTTAAAATATAAGGGACCTGGATGAGAAAGAGGTGTTTATTAGGGTAGGCAGATGTAAATTTCTCTTTTCTTTCTTAAACCATTTGTACTTCCAAAGAAAAGTCTAAAATCAATATTTTATCGTGTAAATTCTCATTCCGAATCTTTCTTCGTGACTCCGCAAACCCTAGGATACATATTGTAGAAGGATAGAAGTAAAACTATTGGGCAAGGGAAAATACGAATATTTCGACCCGATAGATGTATATGTGCTAACTGTTGCCATGCCATCGACAACTATGTTTCTAGTGTGGTGAGATGATAGATGTGTAAAGGATTTAGTTCTATGATTTTTACATATTAAAGGTTTTGTTTTACACAGACCTTTGATTATACATATTACACAATTACGAAACAATCATCATTTAGTTTCTAACATTAATACAACTGGCGTTGATTTGAAATACTCAACTGTAAAATCCTGTTAAAAGACCAAATGAATAAAAACACCTAACAATTGTAAAAGCAATTACAATCCAACAAATGAAAAAATAAATATAAAAGAAACAAAAGAATGAAAAAGCAAATCAGTAGTTCGGCAACCTTCACATGGGAGGAGTTTAATAGACCCGCCATGGTTGAGCTTCTCAACTCCAAAATGACCTATATGCTGGCAGTTGAAAGAAATTGGGCGGAGCTTCAAACAGCTCCACCATGTCGGCACCTGTAATAGAAGTTGCCATGGTCTTCATTGCCATGGGAACTAAACAATTTTTTTCTTATTATTATAATTGTATTAGCAATGTCATTATCACTGAAGTTAATTTATTCTTGATTTATGTTCCCTCAAAATGCTTATGTCACATGCAGGCAAGGGTTGCTGGGAAAAGAGCAGGACCAGCTGGATCTCTTGGAAAACAGGCAAAGAAGGAACTTGCTAAAGATAATGGTACAATAAAAAATGTCATTGTCATATCTTGACACTCTTCTGGTGATTGAGATCTTGTTATATAATTATCTATTAGATCACTTATTTGGTTTAGTGATCTGCTGCGATTTTAGGTAATGTCAGTATCACTGCACCTCCAGCCAAAGGAACTAATTCTGTCGCTAGAGCTTCAGATCATAACAACACTGAATTAAAAACAGAGATTGTTAATGCAAAGTCATCTGATTCAAAAGTTCATATTGGAAAGGATGATGTCACTGACTCCTCTTCAGATGTGCATAAACACCCATCATCTAAATCTATTCATTCTCCAAGGCATGATCATTTGACTGGAGTTTCCAAGTCTAGCGACAAACCACATAAGAGAGCTGGTCCAGCTGATGACCATGACAGGTTAAATAAACGCAGGAAAGGGGAAACTGATCCAAGAGACTTAGATGGTGGTGAGGTTCGATTTTCTGAAAAAGAACGGTCAAATGAAGCCCGTGCAATTGATAAACAGGGATCCGAAGAACAGGGATCTGGTAGGGTCACAGATAAACCTGGGGATAGATCTAAAGATAAGAGCAGTGAAAGATATGATAGAGATTATAGGGAAAGGGTGGACCGGTATGATAAGTCAAGGGGGGATGAGATTTTATCTGAAAAAGTAAGAGAAAGGTCACTGGAAAGACATGGAAGAGAACGTTCTGTTGAAAGAGTTCAAGGTGCAGATAGGGGTATTGATAGGCTGGTCAAGGATGACAGGAATAAAGATGATCGAAGCAAATTACGCTATGCTGAGACATCTACAGATAAATTACAGTCAGATGATAGATTTCATGGGCAAGGCTTGCCCCCACCGCCACCTCTGCCACCTTATGTCACTCCCCAATCGCTGAATGGTAGCAGACGGGATGAAGATGCTGATAGGAGACTAAGTAATGCCAGACACACACAAAAGCTTTCTCCAATACATGAAGAAAGAGAACGGAGAAGGTCTGAAGAGAGTATATCAGCTTCACAAGACGATATGAAACGTAGAAGGGAAGATGAGCTTAGAGATAGGAAACGTGACGAGCGCGATGCTCTGTCGGTTAAGGTACCTGAAAAGATTCCTTGGTTTCTCATTCAATGGTTAACTTGGCTAAAATTGCATGTATTTTTTCTTTCCTTAGAACATGGGAATAATGGCCGAAGTGTCTAATCATAATTTTTCAAGAGGGAGAATAACTCAAAACTCAAACCAATCTGCTGGCTCAGATATGTGGGGGCAGCTATTTTTCAGACTATTTTGATAACAAGACCTGTAATTGAGAGGGAAACTTAGAACTGGGAAGAACAAATTGGAACTTTTTTCTCAATATTAATCAATATAACCAATGCTGTTTGCCAAAACGAATAGAACTTATCCTTTAATTATAAGCCAGAAAGTAAACCTCAACTATGAAAATAACCTTGACTCGTACGTATCTAAACTACACAATCCTATTTTTTTCCCTGTTTGCAATTTACCTCAACTATGTTTCATGACTATTGGGAGAATCTTTGTTCTATCAAGCCTTTTTATAAATATAATTTGGTTTTAGAAATTGTATTGTATAATTATGAGAAAACCTGGATTTTTCTTCATCTACAGTGTTGGCCTAAAAAGAATCCCATATATTCGTTACATTCTTCTGCATCAGTTATTGGTCTGACTACGGAGCAAAAGAGTCACGGATGATCCTTTTATATTATTTTAAAAAGCTATTGATGAGCTACACCTAGTGGTGTGATGAATCAGACCAACAAGTTGAGACTACCAAAGCGTACAAGATAGTTTTACGCAGAGGGATAATAGAAGTGTTGGTAGTATATGAGCGTGGACGCTCTAGTTGTTTAATCTGCAATTGGAACTAGGGTGCTGATCCTCTCTATTGGATCTTGCTTCATTGGTGGGATAAAATATTTTACCTGAATGTTGGTTTTAGATCCTTGCATCTTCATCTGATTTTGACTTTAGCTCTTTTGCCTAAGTTAACATTTGTGATTATACTTTTTGCATAAATTGTGTTCTAAAGTTTCTAATTAAGTATGGTTTACCGTTTATCTATGCCTTTGTGAATCATTAAGGACTCAGATAAAAATTAGTAGTTGAAGGGCTGTCCTTTCTCATGGCAACTGGCATGGCATCAGACCGTTTTAAAGGCATAGACAAATTTTTTCTTGAACAGTCGAGATGAAGTCTTTCAATTATTTGTTATATTTTTATTTATTTATTTTTCCTTGGTTCTAATTTAGAATTCTACTTTTGCTTGTTGTACCATTCTTATGCAATTCGCATCATATATACCGTTTGGTTTTGAGCTTAAGCCCATACCTTGATGTTTGGCAATTGATCTTGTATTTCTAAAATAAGTGAAAGCACTGGTGGAAACGTATTATTGTTTTTTTCACACGTCCTCAGTTATGCAATTATGCTGATTTGTTTTGTACATGCTGTTATATCAAATCCAGGCAGATGATAGGGAGAGGGAGAGGGATAAAGCAAGCATCAATAAGGATGATGTTGATTCCAATGCCTCTAAGAGGCGGAAGCTTAAAAGGGAGCAGGTGGCACCTGAACTTGGGGAGTATGTACCAGCTGCACCATCCCCACCTCCTCTTTCAATTAATCTTTCCCAATCACATGATGGAAGAGACAGGGGAGATCGGAAGGGTGTTTCTGCTGTCCAACGGACGGGTTACATAGAAGAGCCAGGTCTCAGGGTCCATGCCAAAGAAGCACCTGGAAAGTCAACTCGTCGTGATGCTGATCTGTATCCTCTACAAAATTATTAGTTATATTCCCTTTTTTCCTTTTTCCTATATTGCAGTCTTGTGCTTCGGAATGGTAGATTGCCCAATTCCTTAACTACGTGTTCAGAATGTATGACAGAGACTGGGATGATGAGAAGAGGCAGAGAGTTGAGCCGAAGAGGCGGCATCGGAAATAAAATGCAGATCAGTATTGTACACTGCTGGCTGCTGGCTACTAACAGAGTTATTAATTGCTCTACCAACTATGGCTTCGTGAATTGGCCTGCTTGACTGTAACTCCGATAAATTTAAAGACATGGTTGTGGGATGAACACTTCATGGTTGACTGTTATTTATGTATAACCAGTACAAATCTTGTACTCTATTGTGTGCTTTGATCATGTTCTTTTAGGTCAGCAATCAGCATGCATAGCTAAGACTTTTTCAACCCAAATTTAACCCATAGATATACACGTCGGCTTTCGGCTAAGAATCCTAGATCCCTTTCTCCATTTTGCTACATTCTCCACATATCTTACCAATCAGTTTCCTTGTTTTTGGGTGAACATTTCTACAATCCATATGCGTGTATAAGACTTTAACGATAGATATGGAGTAACAAATATTGCTTGAAAGAAAATTTGGACTGTAGTTTTAACAGTGAGGCAAATCTAATCTGAATATGTATGCATATGCCGATTTATAATATTATTACTCTATGCATTTATCATTTTTAATTGTCCTATAAAACTTTATACAATATTAAAAAATAAATTTACTACACTAACAAATTCTTCCTCCATTCCAGTTTAATCTTTATGTATTTCATTTTCGTTCGTTCCAACTTCATTTTTTCATCCCTTAAATGAGAAATCTTATTCTTACGTTATACATTCTCTCTTATTTTATTCACTTTTCTCTCCACTTTATCACTTTCTCTCCTATTCTATTCACTTTTTTTACTACTTCATTTAATTTTCTCTTAAAACTTGTGTCCGGCCTCATAGAAAGATGAGTCTGGGACGGAGCGAGTAATAAACATGTGGGGTCCCCAACCGTTCGAAGCGCGGTTGATTGATCAGTGCCGGATAAGGGGAAAACCATAACCAGAATATAATATAAAATAAACTTATTTATTACATAATATTGATAGATTGTACGAAAGGGCAGAGTATTTGCCGATACAATTTATTTTTTAAACCAACAAAATATCGTAGCGTAAATGTCTGGTCCGGTTACTAAATGCCTGGTCATTCTACCTGATCATCTACCATGTTCTCGCAATCATTACTTGGGGAATGGAAAGAACAAACATGACAGAGAGGGTAAGTCAAAAGACTTAGTGAGTAATATTTTAAAACGAATGAGAAAACAAGCACGGACACAAATTCCAAATAGAGTTCACTTTTGTCAGGAAAACATAAAACACTTGTAACACAAAACAGATTCCCGATCCTGGATTTTCAGAGTTTTCACGAACATGATACCAACCATATAACTCCCCTGAATGGCCACTGAGGGCAACTTGACTACCTTATTACTCCTTCGAGGAGCGACCTCGTAGACAGCCAGAAGACATGCTTAAGTCCATGTCGGCCCGGTACACGGAACGATATCGACCACCTGAGTCGGTGATACCGTTGGGGCGTCCGGGGATCTGTGGGCAGGAGATGTAGCCAAACCGTCGGTCCGTTCCGCCTGCCCAACTATACCAGCTGTCCCTGGGCCTGGTCGAAACAGACAAAACAGAATGCCTGGATAGCCACACAGGCGTATCACAAGATGCCACGGAGGCATATCACAGGGTGCCGCAATGGGCTTATCAAGCCACTGAGGCATATCAAACAGATTACCAGGATCGGATCAGACAAACAAAACATAACACGCACGAAGGACCTTATGGTCACTTATTCCCAGTTTCCAACAAGTGCCGAACTGGCGATCACAGGACGAAACACAATTGCCGAATGGCAGAACACAAGAACAATCACTGGTGCCGAGTGGCAGATAACACTGACCAATAATAGTGCCGAAAGGCGAACAATACATTCAAACAAAATACCGATTGATGGGTAACCAAGTCAAACACAAGTGCCGGACGGCGGTCAACAAAGTCAAACACGGATGCCGTGTGGCGGGATACAACAACAGATAAGGGTGTCAGGTGGTGGATAACAAGTTAAGGTCAAACACCAGGTGCCGGATGGCTGTCAATAAATTCAAACAATTTTCGGAGAATGGACACAGAGGACAAACACAGGAGTCGAAAGACGGACAGTAAAATGAACAGACACAAAACACCACACTCGGTTATTAAATCAAAAGGCATATCAAAGGTCAGGGTCGATCAGAGAGTCAGCAGAATATGGGTAATGTCAGATATTCTACACGTCCTTAGGTCAAATATTACGACTATGCGTAACTGAATGTAAAAGCTTAACAATAACAATATGAAGGCACAGAAATTCCCCAGGGCCTGATGCCGAATAAATGCTCACTTGGAATGAAAGATAAGTGAGGGTCCTCACCTTGGATGAGCTAGTACGCTACGCAACTTCGAAATCCTGACACACGGACAATACTATTTAACTTTTTATGCAAGAATAATTATAAATTTTTTCCCGTGAAATTCACCCCGACAGCAATCAGAACAAGTAGTAACAGTTAGAAAAATAATTTATTAATATCTAGTTAATTCCATTATTTTCCAGATAACATTTCTTCGTATGAACCTTAGAGAGACTTCAATTATACGTAGCTTCATAATTTTCTAAACTACTAGGAGTTTCTTAAAACTAAACAGTAATCAGATTCAGACTACAATCTTGGAGCATTTACACTGTATACCACTCGAATCAATTTAAACTATTTCAAACGGTCATTCTCATAGTACTTAATTGCTCATACAAATTCCTCCGTATTATCTAAACATGGTTACTATCTACTAGCGTCTTGATTACTACTCAGCATCTTCCTCCTCCACCAGCTTAAGCTCCTCTAATACACTTCTTCGCAGCTAGTTCCACAATCCAACAAATACACATCATTCCCAACAAACTTCAAGCACATAACACCTATGCGCACAATGGACATAAATGCTTATTAACAGGCAGACAACATAGAACAGTATAGACATGCTTAACCATACGCAACAAGCATTCATACGACACAGATGACAGAAATACGGGCAACATACCTGCGACATATCACTTAGCACACGCACTGCCGGCAAGGCAATGACCAACCCATGCTGACTCGACAGATAATAATTGATTCAACAAGGTAAACGCAGCATAACGAGATCGACCACAACGACTCCATTCAACGCAGCAGACTGAATAATAATAACCGAACTTAATCAAGCAACAATTTACTACGCGATAGCACACCGTCGACAACCAGTTGACATCCACCTACGCTATACACACCATTCAAGCATGTCAATTAAACATAGCGCGGCATAAACACAGTTTAATAATTAATTTTTCCCCATCCCAAATTCGATTGAAATCGAAAGAGAAGGATACTAACCGGAGTCGATCGCGAGTAACGACACTAGTCCGGTGGAA